>JBAMJV010003251.1:0-73677 GCA_037951105.1 Echinarachnius parma
AGTTCCAAGTAACCAATTTCACTGACATACAACAGAGTCATTTGAACCCCGGTTCAAAAATATATGATATAAATTATATAAAACAAATAATGAGCTTTAACAATTGAAATTTACACCAAATGATTATGAATATCTACCCCTCTGATCCTGAAGAAAAAAAAATGGAAAGAACAATCTTCTGGAATGGTTTTGTAAGAAAGTTCACTATTACAAAACTAAGTCTTATGTATTTCTTTGAAACAAGATGTTACGTAATAGGGTGGCAAATTACATTACATAGCCACAACATATAGTTCATAATTTAGCACATGTCTTACTCTTTCAAATGATACCTCACTTACAACCATATAGCACCTTCTAATGATTTTGTACATTTTTTTAGGTAACTGAAATATAAATTCCACTCTGTAACTGAATTAACATATGCTCAGCAGTATGTAGTAGGCCTACTATACCTAGAAATTATGAGTATAAGTATAATACATATTATTAATTGCTCACATGCGTGAGAAGCCTTTGTAATGCATTGAACGTTACTATTGCAATCCCAGTGAAGACATTATTTGTATTTTCACTTTTTTCTTGTTCAAGTCATGTTCGATGATAACAACATACACAATAATACGTATGTGGGGCAATATAAAGCCGTTTATTCCGGGGGTTACGCACCCGAAAGTAAAATCAGGTGCGTGTTCGTTCATGGCCAACTGCATGCAGAGCACGCTGTACGTGATAATCGCGCAGTACATAGAGAATCGACGCAGAGCAAGAGATGGCGTGGTATCCCCCGGTTCGAAATGATCGCAAATCGACCATGTCAATTATTTGCCGAAGTCTCGTATGCATCGCCTAGTATTTTGCTAGTTCCTGACCGGATGAAAAAACAACCTTTACAGAAAGTATGATATTCTGCTAGAGCAATATCTATAAACAGTAGTAAGTAATTAATATTTTGGATACACGGAGAATGAAAAGTGTTTTTTAACGAAAGAAATTACTTTTCAAACTTATTTTTTTCACAAGTTTTTATTCCTATTTTTACACATTTTAAAACATCAATTTTTACGAGTTGAATACCATATTACAATCTTTATAGTTTAAGCTTACAATTTGTGGCAAATTCATGGTCGGAAAATTAATTCTGAGCACACAGGGAGAAGGGGAACTGGGCCATGTCGTAGCTCATTATAGGCATTATATGCAATATTTTATGCATACGACTTGCATTGATGCAAGCGATTCACAACGCGTTGCATGTATACTGTGTATGGGAAACACTCTGATATCCAAGATGGCTTCCCCTAATTTGCATATTTATGAATATTATTGATTTTCAGTGGCTACAGCCCCTAATAAGCAATAATTCAGGGTTATTATTTGTCAGTTATGTTCTAAGTATGTATTTAATATATCAAAGATGAGTTGCCATCGTGGCAACCTCTAGCAATGCATATTATTTGCATAATTATGTATTTTACCTAATTTCAATATTCCACCAAATCGAGTATATTGGGAACCCGGCAAGTAAAAAAGACAAATAATACCACTTTTCCAAGGTTTTGGGGGGCAGCAGATCCATTTTTGATACTAATTAACCTGTATCACCATGGCATCCATCTCAAATCCAAGATGACTGCTCCCTAAATTACACATGTTATGATACACGACTATATTATTTCGGTTATATTAAATTGATATTATAATGTTTTGACTTTTAATTATTGGAATGAGCAACTAGAATATTTGAATCACAATGTAGTTGTTTGCTTAAAGTAAGCAAATCATACTTTTATAAATGAAATGCCATTTAAGTAGCAAATAGCATTATTTACTTTAAAATGACAATTGCGGCCATCTTGGATTTATGTGGGTTCCCGAGGGGATACAGGTAAATAAGTATCATGAATGGATTCATTGCCCCCTAAAACCTTGGAAAAGTGGTATTACTTGTCTTTTTTACTTGCCGGGTTCCTAATATACTCGATTTGGGGGAATATGCAAATTAGGTAAAATACATAATTATGCAAATAATATGCATTGCTAGAGGTTGCCATGATGGCAACTCATCTTTGATATCTTAAATACATTCTTAGAACATAACTGACAAATAATAATCCGGAATTATTGCTTATTAGGGGCTGTATCCACTGAAAATCAATAATATTCATAAATATGCAAATTAGGGGAAGCCATCTTGGATTTCAGAGTGTTTCCCATACAGCACTTACAAACGAGCACCGGAAATGGAATCCTTGCCTCAAAATACCCTAGAATAATAGTTTTTTTAATCAATATTGTACTATTCCTAGATAGAAAATGATCCCTGACCTTATTTCACAAATATGCAAATTAGCTAATTATCTTTAAAATCGCCAAAATGCACCCTGGGACCAAAAATAAAAAATGGAAACATTACTTTTTCGCATCAGTAATGTATTTAGAACAAATTAAAAACTGTTTCCAAGATTATAGCAAAAAAAAATTGCTGCTTTACATAACCTGATAGACTATAGGGTGAAATTCTTCAATGCATGTACATTGCATCCCAAAGGGTGCTATTGTTCATCGTTTATGGTGCACGTTTGAATCTTTGTTTTTTCAGTGTGAAGTAATCCAATACGTATACATCATGAAACACGTGGTAACTTCCGATCCCTAGCATTGCAACAACAGTATAACAACACATAAACTGCATCGTGTGAGAGGTCTTGGTCCCAAGGAATTGACTGTTTCAAGGGCCTAGACTTCTGCAATCTTAGTCGCTCCTTGTTGCAAGATTTCAGTATCTCAACGTGGGAGACAGCCTTTTAAAAATTTGTATAGCCAAGCTATAACATCATGTGGACCGGCCGACCAGATGGTTTTTAAGGTGCATCGAATGTGGTACCAACATTTGAACATCAATCAGGGTAAGTTAACATCGTCCAGAAACTCCCACCTGGATGTACAGGTGCATGCCCCAAATATTCATTGACTGCTAAGTTGCTAACTCATGAATGGTGTGCCATTGATGAGAACTCGGGCCAATAATGCCTAGGTCACAAATGATCCGGGCGCCGTACGATTGTTTTAACTACGGCGGATTTTCTACGATTTCGTTGAGTTGGGATATCGTACGATGTCTGCGATATCTTTGTGTAGCGGTCACATATTTTCCGAGGACCGTACGATGATTTTTGGAGTTCAAGCAAAGTTAAATCGCACGGCTCCCGTACTTACAAACTGAGCGCTCGTATGGACGCATTACGGGACCCGTACGGGCATCGCAAGATACCCTTACGAGTATCGTACGATTTGAGTGGCCCCAAATTCAGTCGCTAAATCGTACGATATTCGGAAAAATGCTACGGTGTCCGTGCTGGGCCACTGTTTCTTCTTTATATAAATGATATTGCTAAGACCTCACAATTTTTGCATTTTATATTGTATGCTGACGATACAAATATTTTTGTTTCTCATAATGATATAATGACACTTAGTAATATTGTTAATCGTGAATTACACGAGGTTTCAAACTGGTTTAAAGCGAATAAGTTGTTAGTTAATCTTGATAAGAGTAAATTTATGATATTTTCTTTGAAAAATGGCCGTCCCCCTGATTTCGATATTCAAGTGAAATTGGATGATATGTATTTGGAAAAAGTACACAAAGTAAATTTTTTAGGGGTTTTGATTGATGATAAGCTATCATGGAAAAATCATATTGATAATGTTTGTAGTAAAGTTAGTATGTCAGTAGGTATTATGAAAAAACTTCGTCCCTTTCTTCCTGTGAATATATTGTTTACTCTCTACAACGCCCTTGTGTTACCTTATTTGGATTATTGTAATCTTGTTTGGGGAAGGGCGAGCTCTTGTTATATAAAACGTCTTTTTATTTTACAAAAAAGAGCGATTAGACTGTGTTGTAACGCACCTTACCGTGAACACACAAGTCCCCTCTTTATACAACTAAATACGTTACCATTGCGCGATTTAATACAACTGAAAACAGGAATGTTTGTTTTTCGTTTTAAACGTAAGCTTCTCCCGAACATATTCAATTATTTCTTTATTGAAAATAATCAAGTTCATGATGTAAATATAAGACGTAAACATAAATTATACTTGCCATTATTACGTTTAACTTTAACTCAAGCAAATTCAATTCGATATCATGCATCAGTTCTTTGGAATTCTTTAGACTCATCAATACAACAATCACCTTCCGTAAATTGCTTTAAGAAAACAATGAAAATAATTTTAATGAATTCATTGTGAAATTATACTTTTCTATTCCATTGTATACAAATTATTTCACACCAATAAACTAGTGTGTGTGTGTGTGTATTTGTTTGTTGTTTTTTATGTTTAATTGATGTTATTGTTTTCTTTGTAATTTATTAATTTTGAATTATCTTTTAAGTTGTATTTTATTGTAAGGGGCGCTTTTTATACAAGCTTATAGCTTTCTAAAGTGATCCCCAGTACACATTTTACACTGTATTATATCTTGTATTTTAAATTGTGAATAAACTGAATTGAATTGAATTGAATTGAATTGAATTGAATTGAATTGAATTGACCTCTACCTTAGTAGAGGTCAGTGCAGCCTGTGGCGATAGTGGAATGGATGCATTATATAGTGGGCTCCGCGCGGTATAAAACGTTCACAGTCTACAAATGACCTGCCGACAATGAACCCATAAAAGCGAGCCCTCTTTCACTATATGGTCGGGTCGCTTGCACAATTATTATACTCAAACAGTGAGTGAGTGAAATTCGGTTAGGCATGAAAGGGGGACCTAATCACACTGTCATACTGTATATACTTGCTACATAATATGCGCATATGGACAGAAAGAGAGGGGACCTATACCACGAGAAACCAGAGAATCTTTAATTGATGTATCATGTCAATAATGTAAGTAAGATATCCATTTTAAACTTTTGATCACAATACAAATCAATATTTACCTCCGAAATTTTAGGCTGTCATCTATACAGCCTTCGTCAGCGTTGTTGACCCCACTTAAAAAATTGATATTTTATGAATTACCAATTCAGATGAACTTTCATACTAAAGTACTTAATACAAAACATAATTTAGTACATAGGTACAAAATATGACAAATAACGAATAACAATATATTATGACGAATTGTAAAGGTTATTGTAAAAAGCTAAATATTATATTCAATTTTTAATACATTTTTTTTTTTTTGGGGGGGGGGGGGAGGGGCACCACAACAATTTGGACAAATTTGGATCAATTACAAACTAAACAATTTAGCTATTCGTCTATAAATTTCACATGATAATGAGGTACATTGGTTACTTGTAATAATTGAACACATTGGCCAGTATTGTGATGCCCTTCACCTCTACATGTCCCCTACATGTACAGCCTTTTCCATCTTAAAGATCATGATCTAACAAATATCTTACTGCAACGTGCGGGATAGCAAGAGTTCATTCAAAATAAAAATGCTTTTCTTTCATTATGTGTTTTGTCTTTTCGTTCTCGCTGATCGCACACAATATAGATAGATACTGAAGGCATGCCGAGCCGTTAGGAATCGTATCACATTTGGAGGAAGGCAAACTGAAGATGCGGCGAACGATTATCTCCGTGCTCGCCCTCTGGGGCATCATGTTCCTAGAGATGGGCGTGGTCAAGAGCTTTGGCGTGCTCGTCGAGGTGCTCGCGTTCCAATTCGACTCCACACTCGGGGTGATCGGATTCATCGTCGGTTTTTTTCACGGGATTTCGTTCATGCTCGGTAAGTAATAACCATGGTCAATATGATATAGGCCTATGTTGAATTACTTTGTATGAGACGGGCAAAACTAAGCCTACCATTAGGACGTGATGGTCGATGTGCTCGCGTTCCAATTCGACGCCAAACTCGGGGTGATCGGTTTCATCGTCGGTTTCTTTCATTGGATTTCGTTCATGCCTGGTAAGTGACATCGTGATAAGTCCGATAGATAGGCCCTATTATAAAAACGGACACAAATAAGCCATCTATGATGACGTAATTATGGTCTCGGGAGCTCGCGTTCCAATTTGACTCCAAACTCGAGGTTATCGGATTCATCGTCGATTTCATTTATGCTCGGTAAGTAACCTTACGATTATTAGTAAGATAATCTAGATCAGGCCTTTATGGTGTATTGTGACATATAGACAAAATTAAGCCTACCATGATTACGTGCTGATCTAGGAGTTCGCGTTCCAATTCGACTCCAAACTCGGAATGATCGTCGGCTTCTTTCATGGGATTTCACATGCTAAGTAGGCAAATTACATCATGACTAGAACAAATTTAGTTTGATAGACTGGCCGTATTGGTTATTATCAAACAGTCAAAATTAAGCCTACTGTGATGAGGTGCTGGTTTAGGAGTTTGCCTTCCAAGCCGAGTCCGCAATGTCGAAATGGTCGGATTCATCGCCGGTTTCTTCAGTTGAATTTACGTTATGCCAAGTAAGAAACATAATAATTGCTAGTCAGGCTTCGGTTGGACACATATAGAGGAGGATGTGTCTTGTAATGCAAAACATCAACTCTTTATTTATTTGTTTTTTATTGTATTCGAGCATTGTCTCGAAAAAAAAAACACAACCTTTTAAAAACAATGACGAACGCATATATTTGTCATAAGCCAAAAATTAAATTACAATTAATTTCCCCTTTTCTTTTCCTGTCCATGCTCTACAGGGCCCATTGTCTCCGCACTCTTGAGATATCTTAGTACACGATCGATCGCTTTAATTGGTGTCCTAGGTGCCTTGCTACTCTGTGCTTCTACATTAGCTGGCAGTGTGACGGTCTTTGCTCTCTGCTTATTCGCATCAGGTATGATTATTAGTCCAGTGTTGTATCCGAGTCCACCCAATCCGAGTCCGAGTCCCGACCATCCGAGTCTGAGTCCGAGTCCAGACCATCCGAGTCTGAGTCCGAGTCCGAGTCCAACTCTTTTTTGTTTTAATTCATTTTACATTTATTGCTTTTCTTTACCAAAGGCAATTGATCTAGGTGATTAAAAGGAATCACTTCATACAGACAAACATGCAGTCAAACCGGCCTTGAGCTGGACTGGGGCTGGACTCGTCATCGAGTCCGCGACCTTCGAGTCCGAGGCCGAGTCCGAGGCCGTGGCCGGTGTGTGCCGGCCTCGAGTCATCCAACACTAATTATTACCAGACACGATTAACATCTATATCCATACTTAAATAAGATTCTTGAGTTGTATCGACCTCTGCGTAGAAATCTTCGCTCCAATGAAAGACACATTTCGGCTAACTTTTCCAGACTGTTACTCGTAGTAATTTGGCAGGATATCGTATACATACACTGATACGGCAGCTAATGAGTGGAATGAACTTCCCTCCCATATATCAATCTGCTCCATCAGTGGATATTGTTACAAAGTTACTTAAAACATACCTATTTCCTAATTGATTCGTTATTAGTGTATTTGTTTTATGATTTTTTGTTATATTGCACATTATTGTTAACGCTGTGATATAGTTTACTATATGAGTAGCGTACCAAAATGCCTAATAATAATAATAATAATAATAATAATAATAATATCCAGAAAATTTGTGACTACAAAGTTGTTGAACTTTCGCAACCTTTCGTTTGTTAACACGTAATGATTTGTGATGCAAGATGTTGACTTTCATTCATCTTCATTTCTTTGATAAAGGACTGTGTTACGCGTTCGTCATCGTCAGTTCACTCATCGCCTTCAAGGAGAACGTCCCCAGCGAGAAGTTCGCACTGCTCTTCAGCATCGCAGACACAGGCAACGCGGTCGGGATGATGGTCCTCCCGGTCCTGACGGAATTCCTGCGGGAAGTGTACGGCTGGAGAGGCGCTCTTCTGCTGCTTGGTGGAATCGTCCTGCACGTGTCACCGCTACTTCATATGCTTGACGCTTCAGGAGGCTCACAGACGAAGAAGCAGGTTTCTGGAAACGATGTGAATTTGGATTTAGAACGACAACCGCTGATGGACGATGAACCAGAACAGCAAAGCGGGGAGGTTCTCACGACTGGGGGATCCAATCAGACACTGGTTTCCGAGTCGGATGGGAATGTTAATACTGCTGAACGACAGTCACTGATAAAAAGACCCTCGGAACAGCAAAGTACGTGTGAACCCATTGACGCGAGGTCACTCGAAAGAACCGCTCATATTGGTGATCTAAACCAGGAGCGTACCTCGGAAGTGATTAGAAGAAGGACTGATAGTCAGGAAAGTGACCAACTGACCAACGAACAACACATAAACAGTTTAAAGCAGCATCACATCTCAAAACAGAGAGCCCACAATTCTGATGAATTATCTAACACTGACTCAGAGAATTCTGATCACTGCATCGAAAGAGAAGTCGCTAAAATCGGTGCTGAGCGTCGGCAACGTGATCTATCAAACTTTCACCGCATTTTGAACTCCGTAAGAGAATTATTTGTATTTCTTTGGAAGACTATTTGTATCCCTTCCATCGCCTCCAAACCTTTGTTTATCCCTTTCTATCTTGCAAACCTGCTCCTTGCCCTGACGGCTACCGCGTGGGTTATCTTCCTCATCCCGCACGGCGTGTCCAAAGGCTTCAACCTCTCGGACGCAGTTTTCCTCGCTTCCGCCGGAGGCCTCGGCAACGCCGTAGGACGTCTTGCGCAGGGACCGGTCATCCACAAAAACTGGCTGTCCTCCGTCGATCTATTCATGATCCAGTTCCTTGTCACTGCTGTCATCTTCCTGGTCGACCCGCTCGTCCGAACGTTTTGGATGCTGTCCTTCACCGCCTTCATCGTCGGTTTCACGATGGGTGGAAGGACTACCACCGGGACCGTGGTCATGGAGGAATGTTTCACCGAAGACGGGTTCTCATCGGCGTACGGACTCCTGATTTTCTTCTGTGGTGTTGGAGAACCACTTGGAGGCTTTCTTGCAGGTATGTTGGTTGTTTGGTCGGTTGGTTGGTTGGCGGGTTAGTGGGAGGAAGGGTGGGTGAGTGGTTTTTTGTTATATACGCTCTCAATCATACTGTAGTGGATAATATCAAGGTATCGGGTATTCAAATTTCACACATTGGGATACACCACATACTGATTTATAGAATACTGCGTAAATAAAGTTACAATATGTGGATTATATAAAGTTCTACCACTGCATACTGAACAGATTCCTCGTGTATCTACAATCAAAAGACATTTAAGGGGACCACCGGGCAAAGAACAACACACAGTTCTATATTTTGGTACCGTTCTGTGGTATGAAATAGATGCCCAACACTTTGCAAAGGGTTGTGTAATTCATAAACAATACAATTGACTACCACCACTTACGCAACCAACATGGCATCATGGTTCCGTATGCGCCAAACGTCTGAGAGTGTGCCAATTCTATTCACGCGTACGTTTGGGGACAATAGAATCACGGACGAAGCGTTCGTCCTAGACAAAAGGTATTCTTCGTCTGCAGACCCATGAAAAACATGCTTTAGTATGGTGATGCGTTTTCCAATCATATCATTTTTTCGGGAAACATATTTGTATCAGCTTGTTGGGGGAATGGACTTCTAACAATTTTTGTCTTGTTTATCTTCCTTCATATTTTGAATGGATAAGTATTAATTTGTATTCGTCAGAACAGCGCTATAATAAGAAACTTGTAATATTATTATATTATTATGTTCAAACATAAAAGGTTTTCATGGGAACGTCCCCCATCCAAGGGTCTTTAATAGTGGCTCGATGGTTAAGCACCGGTCTGGCAATCCGGAGGTCTCGGGTTCGATTCCCGGCGAAGCGTATTTTTCTTTGCTCATTTTCATTTATTATATTATTACATCATAATTGATAGTATGTTTATGTTTCCTTTCTTCAGGGTGGATCGGGGATTATCTGAGTTTCGACAAGGCGTTCATGGTTCTCGGAGGAATCGAGCTAATCTCCTTCGTCTTACTCATCCCGTTTCGACACTTCATGAAGAAAAACGATTCGCAATCAAAGTCAGAAACTTGAAAACAATGTTATTCCTAAGTAGATATGACGAAAGGTAATTCCAATAAAAACCGTGATATTCATAAACATTCAATAAATCCCGTTTCGACAATCCATGAAGAAAGATAATTGAAAAAACAGAAACGACAAAAAAGACAGAAAACGACAGAAAAGACAAAAAACGACAGAAACTTCAGAAAACGACAGACTGGAGAGTAACCTTAATAGCCTGGAACAATAATCCCGGAGGTCATGCATCCGGATCTTCGACCTACATGAGCAAGAGGGGAGAGAGTACTGATGCCTTAGCTGCTGACGTCATCATAAAGCAACTGGGGGTAGCCCTGGATCCTGACGAGGATATCGACCAGTCACATCGGACTGGTCCTGTCCGAGAGCCGACATCAGCAACCCTATCAACATCGACTTCGTCAACCGCGCACCAACAACAAAGACCTCGGCCCATAATTGTGAAGCTGACCAGCTACAAGAAACGCATGCAGAGAAATCATAGTGAATTGCAAGAAGCTTAAAGGAACCGGCGTAGTGATCGTCGATGATCTCACACTGTTGAGGAATTAAAAACTCCTCTCCGCGACGAGTGCCCGCGTCCAAGAACATGAAGACTGTGTGGTCATCTGATGGCCGCGTTATTTATCGCCCTCATCGGAGCAACTGGCGGGAGGAGCATCACTAAGGTGATATCATGCGAAGAGGACCTTAAACAATTACATTGAAGATAGACCTTCTATCTTTATAAAGAGGAAATTGATAAATCAGACAAGACTGCATTTACTGGACTCCTGTCTCATACTGTACATTATTAAATAACACTTGATTTTTCTTTCGATCCAAAATCACCATTAAACTTTTTACTTTTTTATTTTAAGATTTGTATATATCCTTCAAAAGTCATTTGTGTGTAGATTTCCATACAAAAATCATTGTACTTCAATTATTATTAAGTTAACTTACAGACCGTAAATAATTGATATCACAATCAATGGAGTACAGTCCCAACTAAAAACAATTAAATGCGGAGTACAGTCCCAACTAAAAACAATTAAATGCGGAGTACCACAAGGGTCCATATTGGGTCCTCTTTTATTTGTTATTTATATAAATGATTTACCACTCTCAACTCAAGATTCAAGTTATATATTATTTGCGAATGACACTAGTGTTGTTTGTATTGAAAGGAAATGATCTCCAAACTTTATTTTATTTGGTTAATGTTCAATTAGAGAAAATAAATAACTGGATGAAAGTAAATAAATTTATTTTAAATGTTGATAAAACTAATTATATTCTTTTTGGAACTCGAAATATAACTAATTGCAATTTTGATCTTTATTATAGGAATAATAGTTTTTAGGGGTGCATTTAGATGAAAAATTATCTTGGAATCAACATGTAAATTATGTATGTAATACTATCACAAGAAATATAGGAGTACTTTATAAATTGCATTTTTTGCCTCAAACAGTTTTGAAAATGTTGTATCATTCACTTATATCATCGCACATTATTATTGTAGTATTGTATGGGGTTTTACTTCCAAGAAATATATTGAGCGAATACATAAATTGAAAAAAAAACGTGGAATAAGGTTGATAACCGAATCGCCTTTTGTATCCCCTAGTGCACCTTTGTTAATAAAAATGTAAATTTTACCAATCAATGAAACTATATTCTTAGAAACTGCAACATTTATGTATAAATTGATTGATAAATTACTCCCTGTCGCATTTACAGACTTTTTTTTAAATCTGCAATAATCAAGTTCACAAGTATAATACAAGAAATGTCAAAAATATTCATCGTCCATTCAATCGCACTTTAGTAACACAATCTTCAATATTGTATCATGGTACTATCATCTGGAATAACCTATTACCATTATTAAAGGACTGTAAACTGCTACTGCTACAGTATAGGTTTTTTTTAAATGCAATCAAGGGATCATTTTTAAAAGCCTACATGTGCTTTTTTATGATTCCCCCACTTTTGTTTTGTTTATCCATATAACTGTAACCAATCATGCATTTGATGTTCATGCATATCATACCTTGTATATTTGTTATTTTTACAAGTGGAAATAAATTTAAATTGAAAAGACAGAAACACAAGCAATATGAATTTTTCTCGAATTCCCCCGAATTCTGTTTAGGTGGGTGGCGCCTAATTTATGTAAGGAATCTGCATCTTTGATTTAAAAAACGCTGTTATTTCCACGCTGATTAAACAACCGTGCAATACAACACAATGCTTAATGTTATTTAACCAATTTGGCCAATGGAGAGCTCCGTTTATATATAGTATGACGTCATCATACTTCTCTACTGATATATCCACATTGTTATTATAATCATGATTATTTGTATTATTAAGGTTATACATATGTATAACCTTATTGATTTCGTCAAGATTTTTCTTTATTCTTCTTCCTAATTTTGTGCGTCGCATATCTCAAGATCATTTCATTTCATTTATTCATTTATTTCAGATAAAATACAATAATAAAAACGGTACAGTGTAAAAATTGACAGGTATTTGCCTTAGAAGCAAAGTGCTTGTTAACGGCAAACCCATGTAAACAGAATCAAAATCAAAACAAAAGAAATTATTTGTATACATTACTTTAAGCATGGAAATTTCACTAAGAAACATAACCTAAACATTTAACAATAACAAGTACAGAAGACAACAACAACAAAAACACAACGTCGATACTCAATAATTAGTGAACAATTGAAGTTTAAAGATGGTACAATTATTAATATTCTGCAAATCTGAGTTAAGTTTGTTCCATTTTACAAATTGATTCATGAATTAATTGTCATGAATCTTCACATGATGATAGATCATGATCTAACTTAGATCTGCTAACCTTTTCAGTGACGTCACATTACTATGACGTCATCAGGACGCCATTTTGTCAAATTTTAATAATCATCATATCTCAGTCATGAAATATCAATTTCAATTCAAATTTTGCATCAATATTAATCAGGTCAATGGTCATCTTTTAAGCTCATGCGCGTGCAATAACACTCGGAGACGCGCGCGTACGCGTCCGTCAAATGAAAAAAAAAAAAAAAAAATGTTAAAAACCCCAACCCGAGTAATTTACTATATGTTTCAGACAATTTTAAGCGTTTCAAAAAATTCCGCGCGTGCGCGTCGGCGCGCGCGTATTTGCGCGCGTAACGCGAATGAATAGGAAAATTGTCGTTTTTTCACATGTTTTGCATTCCTTATAGATCCCTCAACACACCCTATCAATTTGAGTCATTGTTGACTCATAATAACGGAGTACGCGCGCGTCAAAGTCAAAATTACGCGCGCACGCAAAATGGCAAAACATGGTAAAAACATCCTTTTTTTATTCGGCCATAACTTTTTAAAAAGTCCACAAACATCCAATTTTCTTTTAATATTCGGATAGATTATGAGTTGTAGATACGAATTCATACCTCATTTATGCCGAGTAAATGTTATAAAGTCATCGTATTGACGGTTAAATTTGAAAATGCGAATTTTAATCAATTTAAATCAATGTTGAAATCGATCACAGTGGACTATTGACCATATCTCGCTTATTCTCCCTCAATTTTCTCCCAAATTTTGATATATCGTAGCTGATGTCCTGCTCTATTCGCAATCTTTTCACAACAATTCGTTATGTTAACTGGATCCTGATGAATTGTTTGATTGTAAATAAGAGTCCAAATCTGATAAAAATTGAGGTTTAGCCAAAACGTATGTTATCGACCTATAACTGCTGAAGAAATTATGCTATCAATTTGAGATTTCGCATGTAGATAGGGATTTGCAAGCCCATCATTTCATAAGTTAACACCAAATCTCGAAAATGCATATTATATTGTCATATTTACCGTTAAAGGTCAAATAAATCAAGCATGAATACTCAATAACCACGTACGCCGTGGTCATGAAATTCAGCACACATGTATGGTATAATGAAAGGAAAAATGTTCATAAGATAAGATCGGATTATGAAAATGGTGTTAAGGATATGTAAATTAGGTTCAAAGGTCAAATAATTCACTGTTACAATGACAAATGCAGTGTGCAATCACTGATGTATTTTTCCCGATTTCTCATTTTCGTTAAGATATCTAATGTTGGTCTCGCGGTATAATTTGTGACACAAGATCAAAGGGTCGTGGGTTCGAATCCAAGGCAATATATTTTTACTTTCTTTTTTTCTTCTTTTTTTCTCTTTTTTCAGGGGGGGGGGATCTATTATTATTGATATGATGATTGAGTAGTTATTTTTGGAATCATCGTTTTAACATTTTAAATCGATATGTATAACCTTAATTCGTCAAAAGTGACGAATTCAAAATCTAGTTAATATTGATACTCTTATACAAATAAAATTACCCTCAAACCTTTGACGCAATGTGATTATGACGTACTTTATGGTTTCCTTCGGTCGGGTTTAAAGCTCTTTCGGTTTTGTGGTCGTACGAGTTTGCGTACTCACTCGTTGTGTCAATAAAATACTCTACCATTGTCTGCTATGTACGTGTACTCTGTGGTGGCTTATCCCATACACTTGGTACACCTATAAATTATACAAATACATGTAAAAAAAAAACCTGCAAACATATAGCGTAGTGCGTGACAGATGTCTTGAATATAAATCAGCAGAGCATGCAAATCGTTAGGAATGAGTCACAATCGCTTATAACTTACAATCAGTTACCATGTTTACATACTATATTATTCTGTTATTGGTAAATAAATAACACTGCATGATGCATTCAGCACATTTTACTAGCAAGTGGATCAGTTTTGCCGAATAATCTTAGTGGCTGAGAGGGAAATCCTGCTGATCGGTCTTTCAAAAGTTGTAAGTCTGTAAAATGCAGAACTAGTGGCATCTGCCACTTCTGTTCAACAGACCAGTTTATAATATGTCGACACCACCATGGTCACCGGTGTCGACACCACGTTCACTGATGTCAACACCGCGGTCCACAATGTCGGAACCCAGTCCACTAAAGTCTGAACTGAGTACACCGATGTCCACACCTAGTCCACTGAAGACCCTACCCGATCAGTTCATGTCGGCACCCAATCCGCACACATCGGAAGCGAAGAGCGGAAACGAAGATCCGGTGAGGAGAGTTAGCGAGTTGTACAGTATGCTGATGTCGGTGAGCAATGGGCTAACCTCGGATGATCTCGAGAAGATGAAATTCCTCTCCAAGTCCGACATCGGGTGCGAGTGGACGAAGGAGCAGATCGACAACGGGCTGAAACTCTTCGACGTCCTCATGAAGCGAGACCTCATCAACGAGAACTCCGTCGGATACCTGCTGGATTTGTTGGCGCGGATTATGAGGTTCGACCTGCGGAAAGCTCTGGAACATAACTGGGGTACGTTTTGGTAGACTGATGTCTTGTGCTGACACATTTAATCTTGATAATATAATGGTTATAGACCCGAATTATATAGAGAGTGAGTTAAGTGCAAACTTGATAATTTATATTATATTGTGTCTATTGGGGTTCTATTGACGTAAATTCCGAACTATAATTGGGATTAACTAATATTTAACTAAATATACTGTTAAAACGCTGTATAATAATGGTTGTTAAACAACTTAAGATCCCCGGTTCGATCCGACCCCCTTCCGACCTTGCCGCTTTACGTCTTTTTTGTATTGGCTATTTCAATTTGCTATTTCAACAACAGGGTTGTTGAAATTTATTCTAAACAACTGTTGTTGAAAAAATTAAAACAACAGTTGTGTAAACTTTAAACAACTGGGGTTGTTGAATGTTTTCAACAACAGTTGGATGGTTCATATGTTAAACAGCGGTTGTTGAAAAATTTCAACAAGTTGTTGAATTTGTTTACACAGCGTTTTAACAGTGTAGTAAAGGAAATTAATTCCTTACTTGTACTGAGAACATTGGAGAGCCACTTTCCATTTCACAAAGATCTTTGTTTCCACTTCTGTAAACTATAATCAACGCCGACATTCTTGGTCCGTCATCGTTATTTTGGAAACCTTACTAGATGCAAACAGTATTATCTAATTAATCTTCCAAACCCTCTCCCTTTATTGCATCTTCTAATTATTTCATCATCAAAATAAGATGGACTTATCGATGAAATTATAAATAATTGATATCCTATTATAGTGAACTCTATACAGTTCCTTTTTTTTAGAGGATAAATGTTTGTAAACATTAATGAAATTTCATATTTAATATTTAATAATGTTCACAGCTAGCTGGAAGGCAAGGGATGCAGATATTCAATCGATTCTCGAAGAACAAAGAGGAGCAATTAGAGAACCAGACGTAACTACATCGGAGACCGGACGGTTGCCAGTTCCTGTCAATCACGCGGACGACACGCGCAGAGGGAACTCGCTTCAAGACACTGAGAATGCTAGCTATTTGACCATGTTGGACGAACTAACATCGGCGACAGGGGGGTTGCATTTTCATGAGAGTCAAGAGGACGACATAAGCGCAGTTGAAACGCTTCAAGACACTGAGAACGCTAGTTCCTCGAACATGTTGAACAGACGATTGTCGATACAAGGGTTTCAGCGGCGGACTTCGTGGCTAAAAAGTATGTGCTTCTGGGAGAGCCTAGACCGCTCTAACAGGTCTGATGGAAGCTCCCTCGAAAAGAGCAGCCGAGAGAGCTCGTTTAGCTCGGACAGTGTTGAAGGTCACCAGAACAAAAAGGGGCGAGAGCAGAATTTTCCTCGCAAGCAATCCAAGCAATCGAGAAGCATCGGCACTGAGCTGAGTTCGGAGAGCCAAGAATTTTTTACCCCTTTAGGCAGCATAGACCTTGCAGAATTGTAGACATGGTAGATCTGTTATTGTAAGTTTTCTTTGAATTATGCTTTTTTGTCGACATTTATAATTCTGAGTTGGTTGTGAAAATGTTAGGTTCATGATTAGATGTCTAAGGTAGGATTGCGCTTATGCAGTTGATATGTAATGACCAAAGTAATATAATGAAAATCTCCTTTGCTTTACAAAAAAAAGAATAATTAGAAGGTATTTAAGATATTTCTTCTTCAAATGATACGCAAATTACTTGACTAGTCAATTGCTCTCGTATTGCATTCTCACAATGAAGGATTTAAATTTAAAAAAACAATAACACCATTTTACTTAATTTACTTTAATTGCGATTAAAAATGCTGAAAAACAATGAAAATATTCTGGGAAAATGTTACTTTTAAAGGGATCTAGTAACTATCTTGACATGACTTGTGCAAAAAGTAATGAATGGGTGATCAAACGTGTATTTATGTTATCTGATTTGTTCACTAAGAAATGTGTGAGCATTTGACATCAACTGTATGTTATATGGCTAAGTAATGAGCAAAAGTGCAAAGTGACATTCGCTTACTCATTGCACACAGTTATAACTTTCCAGTGAATAATTAAAAATCTGAACATTTCAATCGTAAATATCTTTTTAACGAAAGGGAGATTCAAAACAAAAACAAATGTTCCATGCTTCTATTGGTACTACGAATACAACCAGGTATGAAAGAACCACCTAAGATCTAAGTAGATCCGGTGGATTAGGACAACGTTACTAGATCCCTTTAACATCTCCAGAAATATACATGGATATGCATTGATGTATGTATAATTTAAAGGAGAATATCTCGTGTTATATATATGATGCGAGTTTATCTCTGATATGATTCGGTTTTGCATAATTATACAAACATTTTCTTCTAATATACATTTCCACGATCGGTGAGATGTTTAAGAGACTGATTATATATTAATGTCCTTTTTAGGATTCTGTGAATCATTAGGAAAGTTATTATATACTATAATGTAAATAAAAACCATTGAAGGCGATCGAATAAAAGGTCTCTATCATGTGTGTGTGTGTGTGTGGGGGGGGGGGGGGGGGGGGGTGTTACCTTTAAACGCAACAGCAAAGAGATTCGGAACTTCATTTCCATAATACTATTCCACAAACAATTATTTATGTATTTTAAACTGAATATTACGCAGAGTCAAACGGATTGTTGATTCCACCATGTGAATATGTTACTGTAGGAAGAATATACTGCACTACATGACAATACTGGACGGTGCAATTTGCCACCTTTCACATTTTGATGTTACCCTATATTCTGATGAACTGCCTACTATATTCAATGATTGAAAACTTATAACAACTGAAAAAAAAAAAATACGTTTTCAATGTGATAAAATGTGTATTTTTGTTATCTGATATGTCGCTAAGAAATGTGTGCCAATTTGACTTTAACTGTATGTTATATGACTGAGTATAATAAATAACAAGAACTATAGCCATGGCAACACATCCAGTAACATTACAAACTGTCCAACTATTTCTAACTAGTTGAGGATGTACAATAATGTACGATATGTACAGTAGTTTCTAAGCAGGGTTCGGTCTACTACGTGTATTGTGATGTGGTGTTGCATTTATCATGCTTTGACGGATTTGTACAATAAACAAAATATAGTAAACGGATACAAGGTTATTCACAATAAGAGTAGTATTTCAAAAGGTTCATGCATGTACATGGGAACGCTGAAATATGGGAAAACCCCATTTCTGTAGCTTAGTATAGTTTACGTGACAGTGTTTAGTATAATGGATCATAATTGTATGTTGTGAAAGGGAAAGAATGGTTCTTGTCCAACTTAATGCACACGTTTTAGCCACTAACATTATCACTGAAAACCGGTGGTTATCATACTGCCATATAATTGCATACAATTCTAGAAACAAAATAGAATTAGAGTAGAGGACATTATATGGTATAACGCTTATACGATCTACTGGCCTCTCTTCACCGTATAACGCTTATATACGGTGAGTAGAGGACATTATATGGTATAACGCTTATACGATCTACTGGCTCACCGTATAACGCTTATATACGGTGAGTAGAGGACATTATATGGTATAACGCTTATACGATCTACTGGCCTCTCTTCACCGTATAACGCTTATACGGTGAGTAGAGGACATTATACGGTCCAAAGTGCTAAATATCGTATAACAGTTATACGGTGAAGAGAGGTCAGTAGATCGTATAATGCTTATACCATTTAGAGAATGATCTATAAAGCTATGTAATATTTCTTTGTATTAATTGTGCTAAATAAATTCTTATTTGATATGTATTAATTGCCTTTAAAAAGTATGGCTTCTTTTATTTCTTTTTTTGATGATTGAATGAATGCAAATTTCAAATGATATCATATCTTTGATTGACTGATTGCTTATATGAATGCTCACTTCTTTGATTGATGTGTGTCTATATTAACAATTGTCAAACTAGCAAAATAAGTGACTGGAGATATGTGTTTTGTGAGATGAGCTTTGGATATACAGTGTCAAACCTGTCTATAGTGGCCATAAAAATAAATCTTCTGTAGAGGAAAATAATGTTAGTGAAACTGTATGTAGTGGTTACCTGCCTGTAGTGGCCAAGTTGACTGTTTCCTTAGATGGTCAATGTACGCAGTTTACATCTAATTGATTTCATGACAAATGTTTAAGTAATATCATTATAATGTAGCAAATAATCAAATATTTGATAATATTTACAATCCATAATATCTCATTTAGTCCATTTTGAAATAATTTGTTGTTAAATATAAATAACTCATTTTAAAGGGATCTAACTGTGTTGACAAGAGCAAAAAGTGATGAGTAATTATAATAAAATGTGTCTTGGTGTGTTTTGATACGTCCACAAAGTAATATGTAAAAGCATTCACGTTAATTGGATGTTTTTGGGGCGAGAAATTAGCAAAAATGAAAAGTGATATTTACTAACTCATTGCACTTACTTTGTACACGGCTTAAATTATCCCGTAGACAGTTTAACATCTCAACACTTCAATCGTAAATATCTTTAGAACCAAATGGAAATTTGAAAAACCGAAACTGTCCCGTGCTTGTATTTTGATATGATTATGACGGTTACAGTCCGTTATTCGGAAGGTTCGTTATTCCGAAGGTTCGTTATTCCGAAGGTTCGTTATTCCGAAGGTTCGTTGATCCGAAAATAAAATCGGGTTCGTTATTCCGAAGGTTCGTTATTCCGAAGGTTCGTTATTCCGAAGGTTCGTTGATCCGAAAATAAAATCGGGTTCGTTATTCCGAAAATTAAATCGGGTTTGTTATAATACTATAGTTTGTGTTTTGTTTATTTAATTTACGGCCTGCATTAAGCATACCCCTCCCCCTTTCCCTCCCTTGGCCAGACCAATCAAACATTTAAGTTTATTTTATCTCTTTATATGAAATTATAGCATTATAACAAACCCAAATTCATTTTCGGATTAACGAACCCGATTTCATTTTAGGAATAGCGAACCTTCGGAATAACGAACCTTCGGAATAACGGACCTTCGGAATAACGAACCTTCGGAATAACGAACCCGATTTCATTTTAGGAATAGCGAACCTTCGGAATAACGAACCTTCGGAATAACGAACCTTCGGAATAATGCAACAAATGTTCGGATTAACGAACCCTATTTCATTTTCGGATTAACGAACACTCAGGTATAGGAAATTTGCGTGTTCGGAATAACGAACCTTCGGAATAACGAACCTTCGGAATAACGAACCGCACCCATTATGACAAGGTATGAGAGAACCACTATAGTTCCAAGTAAGTTTTGAGGATATGGACAATATTACTAAATCCCTTTCAAAACTGTTTTCAATTCAAAAAGCAGCCGATAACACATGAGGGTGCTTTGAGGACACCTGGAAAATTTAACTATTTTTGTTAAAACATTATAAATGTCATGTATTTGATAGGGTTTATCCGATTGTGAAATTGGTAGACCAAAATAGTTTTTTACATAATAGTAAAAAACCAAGAGAGATTATAATCAAAATGAATTTTAAAGCCACTTTGTATGTCGTGTATGACATGTGTGTGTCTTTTTGTCCGTCTTTGTGTAACTGGGTATGTGTGTACATGTATGTGTTTGTGTCTGTCGTTGTGTAATGAGTATAGTGTGAGTGTGTGTGTGTGTTTAAATGTGTACGTGCATATATATGTGTGAGTGTGCGTCTGTCCGTGTGAGGGTGTGTACGATGTATGCGAGTTCGTTTGTGTGCGTGGCTATTCCTGTGTGAACCAATCCTTAACTTATGTGCGTGTGTTTGTTAGATGGGTAGAAAGACAAACAAACCAAAGCGTGCCATTTTAATTTTCATTTCGCTGCATGACTCATTACAGTATACAGTATAATTGAGACAAAATGAGAAAAAACACTAGTAACTGAAAAAAAATGTTTTTATTGAGATCTTTTACACAAACCATATCACAAATAACCGCTTTCATTTTGTATAAATAACTATAAACTAACACATATTCATTCAATCGTGTAAGTTAAGCACTGTGACTTCGCTTGCATTATAACAAAAATCCCCTTTGACCTCTGTATTGAATTGTACCACCCGCACCTTCTTCAAATATTTGGCATGTGTGCATTTGGATAAGTATTTTGCATTTGGATAAGTTTTTTTTTTTTTATAAGCGGCCGTATAATTATTTTCCCGTCAAATTGTTGCCATCAACTAATGTTTCTTATAAGGCATGTAAGACAGAAGATGTATGACCAAAAAAAAGGGTTAGAACAAAAAATGATTTCCGTTATACACACAGTGTAACCAACAATTATTTGGACACCCTGAACAATAGGAAACTAACTATTTTGATAATTTTTCAAAAATGGTCTTATATTTTATCTTGATTTCAACAAAGCAGCATCTAATAAACACATACAATGAATTTTATGCAGCTTTTTAACAAACATTTTCTTCAAAATTTGTTCTAGCATCATTAAAATGAAAGTGATTTTTTCAAGGTGTCCAAATAATTCTTGGGTACACTGTATACTAATTTTGTACAAAACATTCAGAATAATAACAAAAATATATATAAGGAGTTTTTGTTTTACATTGCATGCGAACAAGGTAATAATTTGCCAACAAAGTTAATATTATATCGAGCTTGGTGTGACCACTGAAAGGAATACAAGACCCTTAGGTCATTTTCACTTCCTTGGTAACTAATGGCTACAACCATCGCCACGATGTTCATTCTAATTTCATTTCCAATTGAGAAAGTAATATCACCACTTTGTCAAGCCACCGTCATTTAATCTGCTAAGCAGCGAGAACCAGTCGTTAGAGCTATCATTTTCAACAACAGCGAAGTCGTCATCATCTTCTGAATAAATCGGTCTCTTCGTCGTCGTCATCGGTGAAATCATCAAAATCGCTATCCGTGTAAAAGTTCCCGAGGTACGTCGACTCCTGGGAGGGCGTGGCCTGACCCCCCGTCACCGTCAGTCGCTGTGACGTCACCATACTCTTGATCCCTTCGTCCAATGAGATTTCCCGTTGTCCTACTGGCGGGGGAGGCGGCGGTATTGGTGGCCTCTGATTGGGCGATTGTGGATCTTCCCGCGTGTTCACGTAGTTTCGAATAGAATCGTAGCCCGAGTCGCGCCGGTTCTCTTCTATCTTATCCATGTTCTGTTGTTCAAAGGGATATCAACGAATTTACATTAGTTTGAGTATCATTGTGTTATTGAAAAAAATCTATATAATATTACATAAATATCGTTTGTATTGATAAATTACAATTACATTTACAATAATTGGAGCAGTTTCCTGAAAAGGGCCCTAAATTCGATGATATCTGAACAGTATACGTACCTCCTTCACTTGATCGTGCATGGATACGAAGTTGTTCTTGGCGAATGTCTGTTTAGCGTGTTTGCGTGGGGTCGTACCCCTGACGTACTGCTTGCGAATGCTTAGCTTTCCCATAATTTGACCCAGCCATCTATAATAGTGAAAAAAATAAGGATGCAGAATTTCATCAGGTTGTATGAAATAATTATTCAAATCTCTCCAATGATTGATGAATGCTTATTATGGTGGATTAGCGAGGGCGGATCGACTGTTAGTTACACGAATTACTGTTAAATTGATTTCTTAATTAATCTATTCCTTTACTTGTATGTATTTATTTATTTTTTATTTATCTATTCATTTTTTTATTTTGGGGGGGGGGGGGGGGGCCGACACGCTTTTGTATTTCTTTATTTTTGATACTCCCCTCGTGTTTTTTGTTGTATATAGTTTGGATTTAATTATTGCGGAGGGGGGCACATGTCCCCATCCTTATGGACTGTTAATCATGGGTGGATGTACGTCTGTGATAAATACATGGGCTGTAATTTATGAGCTGTTAATTTCGCGAGGGTTTTAGTTTCGCGAATTTCGCGTATCGATCTACAGTCGCGAAATTAACAACACGCGAAAATATTGCCCGTCATCCATACGACCTTGTCAGCAGGCATTCACATATGCATTTAGGCGGCCAGGTTCACGGCAGACATCGAGTAATGGACAAAATAGCTCATACAACGTACGCATTTGGTTTATCATGTTTAAATGCCAGCTTTGCGTGTTATGTGTTGACCATTGTCCCTTCTCTATCCCCTTACCCATTGGCTTTATACTCCATAATTATTATACACCTTTTTCTTTTGTTTTGTTTTATTTCTGCATTTTTAAAAGTATACATATTATAAATGTATATACAAATAAACAAATAACTAATTACAACATTGCATTATTTAAACATACATTTTCTATCATCGAAAAGACAAAAAAAAAAAGAAGAAAAAACACACGCAAAGTCGACCTGATTGAAATAATTATTTTGCAACACGGAAGGTACGAATGCAAAACGAGTAAATTATAAACCGTTCGACGGAAAAGGTATGACGATATAATTTTAATAGGGAATTGGCTTGCAATTTTATCTTACCCGTTTTTCGATCCTTCCTTTTGTTTACCGGGGACGCGATATTTTAATTTCTTCATCGCAGTTTTGTGAAGACGAATGTGCTGAAAATTGAAAGAAAATAATTATGAACAACATAATATTTATAGTTGTAGACAATTATGCTAGATTTTAACAATTATCAGTTTACCTGTATTTTGGTGACGTAGCTATTTTTGGTAGGTGGGCCCCATGGGGGAGGGGTGGTGGGGGGGGGGGGTGATTTGCTCCCATGTGGAGGCTGTGGTTTGGGTTAGGGTTAGGCATTTTGACATTTTCACTTGAAAAATAAATATGCACAATGTTTTCTGCATGATTTCGATTGAATGATATGATTAACTTATAGTTCGTTGTAACTTGATTAGAATTGTATAATATATATTATGAATAAAATGTTTGTTTGTTACGCAAGGAAAAAGAGATATGTCTAATTCATTGTGAACACTTTGTTAAATGTTGTTTTTAACTTATTTATTTATTGTAAATAAGTTGTAATTTAAAAAATGAACAGCAAAATTAGTTGAAATTTGAAACTGTTCCCGGGTATAGGAATTATGTGTCACGTCTCTATACAGTATACATTCGTTTCGGGACAAAACTCGACTACACCACTGAGACTTGTTTAATGAGGTAGTCCACTGCAGTGTATCTCCTTCCGTTTCCTATCCGAACAAAACGTGGCGAGCAAAATTTGAAGTTCTATCCGTGTCACATCCGACCAATGCCCCAGTCTATATACCTTCCGTGCGTTTTGTCCAGTCGTTTAATTGCGATCCATCTCGTGTAGGAATTGTGTTCAGTTTTCTCCTTGTTTCACGCGAAACTAATCCGAAATAAAAGTCTTACTACGAAAAATTTTTTACTGCAGTAGTCCATTTTGAACTTGGTCCACATAATGTCGTTTCCTAGCAGTATAATTGCTATAGTACCTACCGGATGACAACGGATACATACGCAATGGAGGGAGATACGCTGCAGTGGGGACTATGCCTTTAGAGATTGACATAAAACAATCGAATTAAGTGAAAAGGTGTAACATACTATTTAAAACCATGATTACTTAAAGGACCTAAAGAATACAACGTACTTTGACGCTTATTCCATAGTTGATGACTTGAAACATAGGTCTGCCGAAAAAAAAATCCATGAAAATAAACACAGTAGTGATTTAAGACTAGTTTTCTGATGCCAAATCTCACTTAGCAGCCAGGGGGGGCATTCTGAAAATCCTAGGGAGTTACGTGTCGTAACTTGAAAAGATAAGACGGCGCTATGACACGTAACTATTTGTATTCTGAAAGCAGACTTAAGACCGTCTTAAGTCCATATCATGCATATTAATGAGCGTACAAGAAACGCGCATATCATAACGCGCGACCAATGACAAACTTTGTTTTATAACCATATCCTGCATAAATGCATATCAATGAATCACACATCGTGAGAGACCCATGCATGCACGTGCGTGGTTGCATTTGCAAATCAATCTCATAAACATTGTGCATTCTTTGTAGTTTTGTACAAAGAAGTCGCAGTATTTTGATGAGTTAACAAAATAACGAAGACCTAAACTGATAGCTTTATGAACTTTGTTTAAAATGAAAATTAATTGTATTCGTCTTTATAAATTTCATTTAATTTCATTTCAAATTTCATTTCATTTCAAACCAATTTTGTCGGGTAATGCAGTCGATCGACTCAGGATTCCTACGTCCGTGGCAGTATCGGTATACTTGGTAGGCCTACAATTGGATTTAGTATATATTTATTTGTTTATTTATGTATTTCCTCTCGTACTCATAGGGTTGATTGCCCCATTGATTTTGTTTTATTTTATTAAAATTAACTTAATGTCTGAATTGTTCAGTTTACCAATCATAACAAATACACTAACATAATGATATCCAGCGTTCGAAATTAAAATAATATGTATACACTGTCACTGTTGAATGACACTGAACAAATCAAATAATACTTGTTGGAGACACTCAAACTACACTATTGATACATCTCATACACTTATTTGGCTGTCGTAATTGGCCGACACAGTATTTACAGATTACACTAACCAATTAGTTTACAGCTATATCACTTTTAAATAATGAATGTAATTAATGTACATGTAATTTACAAATGTAAACCAAATAATGTTTTTCTCTTGCACAGTATACAACTAACGAATGGGCTTCTTGTGATAGTCAAATCTATTACCGAGGTGGGCTCAAAATGATTATTACCCGAAGCGTAGCTGAGGGTAATAGTCATTTTGAGCCCACCGAGGTAATAGATTGCCTATCACAATCAAGCACATTCGTTAGTTGTTTTATATCACTCATCAATAACAGTGATTGTGTTCAGCTTATAGCAAAATAAGTGAAAATCTCTTGAATATTTCATAAAATCGCTTGTAAATTTTGATATAAAAATCAATCGACATTAATGAAGCCAGATGAGACTCCAGAACCTGGGCGCATCTAATACGCTTAAAGTCATTGTTATTTTGCGCATACAATCACAAAGACGCAAAACCGAGTGCGCACCAACGCGCTGGCAGTTGCGCACATACGCAATGAATGCGTGCTAACGCTCCCACTGATGTGCTTATTGGCTGTCTTGGCGTTCTTCTTCCTAGGGTGTTAGTTTTTACCAGCAATGGCAATCACGTGACTAGAACGTGTGCGCCATAGAGCACTGCACAAATTTGATCGCGTGTGCATTTTGCTTAAACACATGATCTATGGGACGAACGCGTAACGAACTTTTAGTGTTAATTTTTTGCTAACACCCCGGTCAAGTGATTGCGCGGGGATTGCGCGTGTTGTCCAAAACTATCATTTGTCAAATACAATGGTAAAACGATCTTATGAGGGATATAATAACAATTAATTTTGTTTTGTTTCCGTGAAGGCCTATCAATAACATTAACAAGTATGAACATTTTGCAGTCTTTTGGTTGAGTGGCAAAGATCGAAGAGGCCGAGAGCGCATGAAAGATAACTTTCAAGCGTATTTTTTCAGTCAACGCGCTCAATCTTTGATATCACGCGCAACTACTCGCAATAAATGTATGTTCTTATTTGGTTACACTTTCGGACACTCATTGCAGTTTGATAATGTCTTGTTCATGTCATAATTACTATCGTAAATCGTGCGAGTGCATAGTTAAGACCGAGTTAGGACACCTCGGAGGCAGACTTAAGTTTTATCCTAAGTTGTGGCTTTCAGAATACAAATTAGCTCATTTGCATACGTGTCGTAACTTTTTAGCTCATTTGCATACGTGTCTTAACTTTTTAGCTCATTTGCATACGTGTCGTAACTTTAGGATGTCCTAAGTTAGGACAATGTCCTAACCCCTGTTTTCAGAATACAAATATAGTTACGACACGTAACTTAGGACAAAATCCATGACTTAGGACATGTCTTATCTTTTCAGAATGCCCCCCCAGTTTACGCCCCACCCACATTTAGGGTCCGGAATCGGCAGCGTGATCGACATGTGATTGACAATTCATTGGCTTACGTCATGACGCGTCATCTACAGAATTTAGTTCATTATAGTCCGTTCTTTAGATGACGTCACATTTTGGCGATTTAAAAGGGGCGTTCCCAGGACAATTAGATATTTACTAATTACCCCAAAATTGATTGATTTCATGAAAAAATGACTGCCAAATTATTTTTCTTCGGGAAAAATTACATATAGAGAGCCGAATTGTGAAAATTAGGCCATCTAGACGCTGTAGTTCCTTTAATGAATCATGTAAATATGACTTACATTAAGACTTATGAATGCCGTGACCATCAGCCCGGCCGCAATTCCGCCGACAATCAACCACAGAAACGTCAGCGGCATCCCATCTCGAAGTCCGCCTTTCTTTACCGTAGTCGATGTCGACGATGAATTCGAAGACGTAGAATTCAACAAGGAATTCCACGAAACGATTGTTAAGAGGAATCCATGTTCTTCGGATGGCGACGTCGTAGTGGTAGTTGAGGTAGTAGGGTCGCTATGTGAGGTTGTGACGGTCTGCAAAATTATTATCAAAAATGTATAAATCATCAAATTGGAGTAAGATGCAAAACAGGCATATTATTATGGAAGTAGAAGGAATGCGAATACAAATAGTTATCAACCATTTTTTAAAACTGCGTTAAAACAAATAATATACAAAATTTGTCACATATAGTGTACCGATAATTTAAAGCCACTATAATTGTTTTATTTTTGTATTTATTTATATATGTATTTGATTTTTATGTATTTGTATTTTATTTTTTTTAGGGGCGGGGGCGGGGTAGAGGTGGGGGCTGCATCCCCACAAGTCCCCAATGTTTAGGCCAATGACTGCCTTTTGTATTACTACTGCCGTACAGTTCCGCTGCAACTTCGTATAGAAGTTATATTATGTTTATAATAATGATGGATACAAATTTCATGCAGAACAAAATAAAAATAACTTTTTGGAAGGGATGATAACGCAAATAGACGCATTATTCATGTTGTATCAATTGACTTTAAAGGAATAGTACATTTTTTGTCAAATTGAATGTTAGTAATTAAAACTTGCACCATTTCATTACAAACTATTAGTTATAGTTAAAATGCTGTTATCGTTCATAAAGCAGCCGTTAGAAACACAAGAGGGCGCAGTGAAACTTTTTTGTAATAACAAATTGTGAATGTGATGTTATGTTAAAATAATGATTCAATAGAGAGATCATAAACAACTATTTAAAAACATCCTTGGTACATTTTTCGAGAAAAGTGTAGGCATAGATCCCACATTTATTCCAATTGGATATATTTATTGATATTTCAGCTCTTTCTGAACCGATTTTGATCAAATAAAGTGTCTTTTAACTGTAGAATCATCACGTGCCCTTCCAAATATTACACTTAGTTTTCCATTACCTCACAAATTAATTATTTCTTGAAGCGCCCTTTATACCAAAACTATACTATCCCTTTAATTTGAGGACGAAAATTATAAATCAAAGCTTACCATGTTTTCACTCGGCTGATTGATACTTCGATGTCATATATAGTTCCATGAACGAAAAGAAAAGAAAAAAACAATAAATTTAGCGGAACGTTGGGTTCTAAGAAAGTCAATAAATTATTGGTTCTTGCATTTATTATGCCCTGACAAAAAGTTCAGAAAATCAACTTTGATCGATCATATCACTCGATCATATTATATCATAATTATTGTTCAATTATAATTACAATTTTGTATTGTTATTGCATTGAACGGTTGTTTCCCTTCCCATCAGTGCCTAAGGCCCACATATTTGTGGTTTGGTAGTCCTACACTTCAGCTTAAAGTCATTAGCCGTATTCAGACGATGAAAGCCAAGTTCTTAAGAATTGCAATTCTTAAGAATTGCAATTCTTAAGAACTTCAAAATGTGTGTTCAAACGATGCCAATTCTCGAGAGTTGCAATTCTTAAGAATTAAAACCGGAAGTAGCATGCGCGCCTTTCTCATTTGAGGTCACGCGCGCTCACTTGACTTGTTTTCACACCGGAAGCATATCTCGGTCATGAGGTCAACCCAAACCACGAATCTCGAAGCTGATTGTGTTCAGACGGTAAAAAAAAGTAGACTGCGCGCAGTCGCGCGCTTATCGCGCGCTCATTCTGCGCAAAATCTTACAAGTATCTTGTGGTTATCTTGTGGTTTGCAAACCACAAGATAACCACGAGATTGCGCATTTTTTGCAGTGTGCGCAATCTCGTGGTTTGGAAACCACAAGATAACCACGAGTTTTGCGTGTTCAAACGAGCGCAAACCACAAGATATTCTTAAGAATTGCAAACCACAAGATAACCACAAGATAACCACGAGATTTGCTTTTATCGTCTGAATGCGGCTAATGTTATTTTGCGCATACAATCCACAAAGACGCAAAACTGAGTGCGCACCAACGCGCTGGCTGTTGCGCACATACGCAATGAATGCGTGCTAGCGCTCCCACGGATGTGCTTATTGGCTGTCTTGGCGTTCTTCTTCCAGGGTGTTAGTTTTTACCAGCAATGTCAATCACGTGACTAGAACGTGTGCGCCATAGAGTACTGCACACATTTGATCGCGTGTGCATTTTGCTAAAACACATGATCTATGGGACGAACGCGTAACGAACTTTTAGTGTAAATTTTTGCTAACAAGCCCGGTCACGTGATTGCGCGGGGATTGCGCGTGTTGTCCAAAACTATCATTTGTCAAATACAATGGTAAAACGATCTTATGAGGGATATAACAAGTTTTATATCCCTCATGAGATCGTTTTACTATTGAATTTGACAAACGATAGTTTTGGACAACTCGCAAAATAACGTGACCGGGGCGTTAGTAAAAAAATTAACTCTAAAAGTTCGTTACGCGCTCGTTCCATAGATCATTTGTTTAAGCAAAATGCACACGCGATCAAATTTGTGCAGTACTCTATGGCGCACACGTTCTAGTCACGTGATTGCCCTTGTTGGTAAAAACTATTCACCGAGGAAGAAGAACGCCAAGACAGCCAATAAGCACATCCGTGGGAGCGCTAGCACGCATTCATCGCGTATGTGCGCAACTGCCAGCGCGTTGGTGCGCACTCAGTTTTGCGTCTTTGAGATTGTATGCGCAAAATAACAATGACTTTAAGCGTATTAGATGCGCCGTGGTTCTGGAGGCTCATACTGGCTTCATTAATGTCGATTGATTTTTATATCAAAATTTACAAGCGATTTTATGAAATATTCAAGAGATTTTCACTTATTTTGCTATAAGCTGAACACAATCACTGATATTGATGAGTGATATAAAACAACTAACGAATGTGCTTGATTGTGATAGGCAATCTATTACCTCGGTGGGCTCAAAATGACTATTACCCTCAGCTACGCTTCGGGTAATAATCATTTTGAGCCCACCTTGGTAATAGATTTGACTATCACAAGAAGCCCATTCGTTAGTTGTATAATATAATGTAAACAGGGAGAAAGAGCATACATTTCTCTATTTTTAGAGCCCCATTTTGTTACTCTACCTGCTTTAGTTATTTTTTTATGATTTTTATTTTATCGTAAATTGCTATAATTTAGAAAAATCCTTAAATTGGCAACACATTGTGATCATTTTAAAACAGATTTTGGCGTTCAAATTGGCAACTTTGCGGCAAAGTCACTTCATATTTGTCCTAAATTGTACTTACTAAATATTTTCCACCTACTTTTATGTCATTTATAGGTCGACAAAATTTAGGAGTTGCCAATTTGTAGAGGAAAATAATTACCTTTATTTGTAATTCCAAATTGGGTTATACGGAGTGGATTGAGAATGGGGACAGTCAGATGTACAAAGTTGCAAAATGGACCGAGAGTATTCAGTTTGGGTCTTTTGCATAGCTTTGTTTTGTCTTTTCTTTTTTTGAATCTTTGAAGATTGTAGCTTTTTCATATATGAAATACATGTAGGTATCGTACAATTAGGTATCAAAGCCTAAATGCATGTCTTTAGTACACCATCATGTTTCTATGTAAAATGATAATTCGGGCCTATATCTTCACCTGTTCAATACGTAATTGGCCCTTATAAAAGCGACCATCCTACGCTGAAAAGTCGTCTTCAATCTCTCCCGCTCTCTGTCATCGAGGACTTGCGTGATCTTTTCATGCATCTCCCGATCGTACCGGTATAGCGCCCGCTTTCCCTCGATCGAGTCCAACTCGTAGGCGGAGCCGTCGGGAAGGAGAAGCGTACTCCCGTTGCCCATGGCAACCGGCGCAACAACATCCTCTATGGTGAGGTTGTGGGTTCGAATCTCATGGCGGGGTGCATTGTGACTCTGACTGGTTTTGTGTCTACGGTAAGTTTGAGTTGGATTTCTTCCTTGGTTGTATCGTTGGCGAGAATCATCTTCGATTCTTGGATCTGGGTTGGAAATTATTACAGAGAAGATGAACAAAATATAAGAGTTACATCATGCCAAAATGTTCCTGGTTTAGCCAACTTGTATTCATCACTAATTATTTTGCAACATTCAATTTCGGGACTCGTATAGTAGGAGAAAACATAACAGCTGAATAAACAAGTGTAACAAAGATACTTGACTAATGTTCATATTTCAAAGATTTCATTCTGAGAACAAAATATCACATTGAAGTACTAGTATGAATAGTTAATTAAAGTCTTGAATGTCCTCGTTAGTTATGTTTTTAAATGATAACAGTTTACATAAAATCTGTCTGACGGTTAAACTCTGTCAGAATTTGTAATTTTAATAGTCGATGGTTTCCGACTTATCCACAATAATTTAATTCAATTCATTGTATCAATTCAAATTTGTTGCTTAAGCCACACATGGGCCCAAACAATAGAATACATTATTATTGGAGATCCATTCCAAACATAATCATAATATAACATAATTTGGAATTTGACTTACGATCGCACTCATGCTGCCAGTAATCGATACAACGATCGATTGCATCAGGTTCATCCGCGATATCTACGCCCCTCGCCTCCAATATTTCCACGGCAACCGGCCAGTCACACGAACAATTTACGACGAGTCCTGAAATGAACCTATTTAATGAAGAAAAACAAATTTTTTTTTTTTAAATTCGTTTTGTAATTATATGGAGAAATACCATAATAAATATACACACGTTTATAAGCATGCTTGAGGAAATAGGCATAGACTATGATATATGTGCCAAAACTGAATACAGGGTCATCTTAACAATGTTCTTTTTCCTGTAATTTAAATGAGTACCTATATAAGATTCTTGCTAACAATTTTCCCGGTAACCAACCGGTCATATAATTATTGAAATTGACCTATGCAGTCCACTAGAAGATTTTAATGTACATAAATGGTAGAAAACTATCCGGCTGCTATAATTGTTGACCATGCCCATACAAAGGGAAACGTTATTCTGGTTTAAATAATTGTGGATCGTTTGCAAGAGGCATTCATCAATTAGTTAATAACTTATTCCGTGTTGATACATGAGACTGTGAATTTACGGAAGGCATTCATTATTAGGAGAACGCAGTACATGCTATTTGTTTTAAATGCTGATGTTTGTATCATTTTTTAAAACAATTTATCGAGGGGGGAGGGGGGGGGGGGGGGATAACGTGCCACTTTGTTCCAACAACATACAATAATCTGAGGCTCCTCAGCGGTTCAACGATGGCCATCAAACTGCCAGCCCCTCGTGGCAACGATTGTGCCAGAGATCTAAATATGAATTGTAAAGAAGACATAAGAAGCGATATTATAATACGCTCATTAACAAGATTAAATAGTTTATTACACTTTGATCCCCCACTTTGATTGAACCGATATTTATTAAAACAATGAAAGCGATGAATCAAAATAGCTATTATTAATATACAACTAACGAATGGGCTTCTTGTGATAGTCAAATCTATTACCGAGGTGGGCTCAAAATGACTATTACCCGAAGCGTAGCTGAGGGTAATAGTCATTTTGAGCCCACCGAGGTAATAGACTGCCTATCACAATCAAGCACATTCGTTAGTTGTTTTATATCACTCATCAATATCAGTGATTGTGTTCAGCTTATAGCAAAATAAGTGTAAATCTCTTGAATATTTCATAAAATCGCTTGTAAATTTTGATATAAAAATCAATCGACATTAATGAAGCCAGATGAGCCTCCAGAACCTGGGCGCATCTAATACGCTTAAAGTCATTGTTATTTTGCGCATACAATCACAAAGACGCAAAACCGAGTGCGCACCAACGCGCTGGCAGTTGCGCACATACGCAATGAATGCGTGCTAACGCTTCCACGGATGTGCTTATTGGCTGTCTTGGCGTTCTTCTTCCTAGGGTGTTAGTTTTTACCAGGAATGTCAATCACGTGACTAGAACGTGTGCGCCATAGAGCACTGCACAAATTTGATCGCGTGTGCATTTTGCTTTAACACATGATCTATGGGACGAACGCGTAACGAACTTTTAGTGTTAATTTTTTGCTAACAGCCCGGTCAAGTGATTGCGCGGGCATTGCGCGTGTTGTCCAAAACTATCATTTGTCAAATACAATGGTAAAACGATCTTATGAGGGATATAAAACATATTATATCCCTCATAAGATCGTTTTACCATTGTATTTGACAAATGATAGTTTTGGACAACACGCGCAATCCCCGCGCAATCACGTGACCGGGCTGTTAGCAAAAAATTAACACTAAAAGTTCGTTACGCGTTCGTCCCATAGATCATGTGTTTTAGCAAAATGCACACGCGATCAGATTTATGCAGTACTATATGGCGCACACGTTCTAGTCACGTGATTGACATTGCTGGTAAAAACTAACACCCTGGGAAGAAGAACGCCAAGACAGCCAATAAGCACATCCGTGGGAGCGCTAGCACGCATTCATCGCGTATGTGCCATAGAAGTATGACTCCAACACTGCCGTTGTAGAACTAGAAGGTAAACTGTATTGCCCGTAGGTACCGTACCCCATACACTTTGTACATAAAACAATGGCGGGCTGACGGTCTTGTTTACGAGCAGTATTGAACGGAGGAAGTTCGTCTCAAAACTGCATTGTGGGGAGGTTATATGACAAAACAATAGGAATGTGCGTAAGGCGCGCACTTTACCAAGCGCACTCACACTGTACATTTTCTATGGCAAAGATGTCATTATGGCGTACATTTGTGATTTTGCGCGCGATGAATTTGTAAACAATTTTTGCCCTTGGCTGAGACAGTGATCCGTGTATGAAGAGCGACTCTTCTGCAAATATTGAGCAATCATAAACAGTATTTAACACAAAATGTAACTTAAAAGGTGGTCTTATTAATTGGGTATAGAAAAGGGCAACACAAATTGATTACGCTAGATAAAGAAGTGGTGAATATTTCACTGCTCAATGTGATGTATTTTATTTTTTAATTCCAGATCAATTTCAAAATACACAGCCTGTCATACTTTTGATGACGTTTTGTGACGTAGCTAAACTGCTTCTAATCGCATGCATACCTAACCGCCATGGCGGCTGAGTTTACCCCCCCTGGTATGTGCGCAACTGCCAGCGCGTTGGTGCGCACTCAGTTTTGCGTCTTTGTGATTGTATGCGCAAAATAACAATGACTTTAAGCGTATTAGATGCGCCGTGGTTCTGGAGGCTTGATTGATTTTTATATAAAAATTTACAAGCGATTTTATGAAATATTCAAGAGATTATCACTTATTTTGCTATAAGCTGAACACAATCACTGATATTGATGAGTGATATAAAACAACTAACGAATGTGCTTGATTGTGATAGGCAATCTATTACCTCGGTGGGCTCAAAATGACTATTACCCTCAGCTACGCTTCGGGTAATAATCATTTTGAGCCCACCTCGGTAATAGATTTGACTATCACAAGAAGCCCATTCGTTAGTTGTATATTAACAGCTACTGATTTTTTGCTACAAATCTAGCTAGTTTCAATTATCTACCAGGATTTTCTTTTTTTGTAAATAATTGGCAAATAGTGAAACGATTTAACCAAGAGTGTTTAACACATATATGTTATTCATAAACCAACAAGCTCTGATATTTAAACAAAAAATAAGTTTCTTAATAATTATCATGTGAATCGAAAAATGTTTTTGACTTACAATGTATTTAGCATCGATATGCCTATCATCGAGTTGGGCGTCAGTTCAATCAGAGGGTTGTGATGAAGATATCTAAGGAGAGAAAACATGAATTAAGATCAACTGTTTTACTATAAATGTACACACTTTCTTTTTATTCCAGGGGAGGAAGTCTTGGCTAACCTGCCATTTTATTCTACCATTATAGATCAAGGCACATCTGCCCTCTTTGACTAAAATGAATTATAATTAAACTTCGCGGACAGACACTCATGGCACAATATTGAATACAATACAATAAAGCCATTCTGAAATATTCAATTAAAATCAAAGAAGAAAACAACGAGCAAACAGACTAACAATCGTCTGGCCAACCGACCAACCGACCGACCGACCGACCGACCGATCGATCGATCGATCGATCGACCAATCGACCGACCGACCGACCGACCGACCGACCGACCGACCGACCGACCGACCAACCAACCAACCAACCAACCAACCAACCAACTCAACACAACCCAACACAACCCACCCACCCACCAACCAACCAAACAACCAACCAATCAACCAACCCACAACCCACCAACCCACCCACCCACCCAACCCACCAACCAACCAACCAACCTACCTACCTACCTATATAATATAGGGTTAAAAAATTATGTACTTGATGAGAAATGTCAATCTGTCTTTTGTTCAAATTCTCACAATCCTCTCATTCTGCCCCTCTGCATAATTAATTACAGCTTCCTTCTTAGTACTCCATTTTATTTGTCGAATCGTTTTCATCTTTGTTTATTAGGTTGATCATTTGTTCGAATACTTACAACTGTTTGAGATTTGGGACCTCCGAGAAGCAACCAGATTCCAAAACTGCAATGTCATTGTAAGACAAGTCTCTATACACAAAATAAATGTAGGAGCAACAATGTTATTTTTTAATACAACTTCATAACAAATCATCTGAAGCGGTTAAAGTGATCCATTAGCTTTGTAAAATTCAACCAAAACCACTTGAAGCTTTCACACTTTTGTTTTGGGTTATTGTAACAGAAGAATGAAATGGGTTTTGATTTTTTCAAATGTATCCCTTGAATTTGAAAGCGTCTATAGACGCTTTCGACTGTAGTAACAAGAATCGAAATTCGGCCACTCAATCGTCCATATATCCGAATTCGGATTCTCCACGTGAACGATCGGGATAAAATAAGACATTGATTTTTTCTGTTTTCACTACGTAAACATTATTATCTTCTATGAAAATATCACATATCATTCTCAAGAATCTTACAATTATATTGTTATACGTATGATTGAAGTCTCAAATATTACTTTTTCAGTTAATGGATTGAATTGCATTACAATTTTATAGTTTTACTTTCTTTATATTATGATCAACTGGTATAATAATACTTTCATATCGTTAATTCATTAGATAATATTGACGAGAACAATAGGAAAAAAACATACATTTTGACAGTTATTATTAGTGCGATACGCACGATCAACGAAGCGGAGTGATTAATGGTAATTTTGTACTACATGTATTTTCAATGTTAAAAAACATTTGCAACAATTCCATGGCTCAAGGAGAAAGAAAATAAAAACTTCGTGGTTACAAAACAGAAACACTATACATGTACATTGGTACAATCAGTGGCGTAGCGTGATCATCTGGACTGAATGTGGGGGGGGGGGGGGGGGGGGGGGACACGCACAATTTGTTTGTTTGGGGGGCACACCAAATGCATTTCTTTGTTTTTTTCTTGGGGGGGCACGTGCCCCCATGCCCCCCCCCCCCCGTCGCTACGCCTTTGAGTACAATACTGAATACGAATGCTATACTTACACGGTATGCAGATTTTCTAGAGGTGGCGTAGATGTAAAGGATCCTACTCTGATAATCTTCAACAGATTGTAAGACAGATCTCTGAAGAGTGGGTAAACAATAAATAATGACATTGCTATAAGCTGGATAAATTGAATTGATATTTGTTTATCTTGAAAGATTATAACGTATGTTTAGAAGTTAAAAAACGAATTGTCAAGCTAAAACAAGTAAGTAGATTGTGTGAAAAGAACATCATTTGTTAAAGTAAAAACGAACTTTTACATTATTCTTTGTCAATAAGACTTCGAAAATTTGGCAAGCATGAAATAAATTTGTTCAAAAATATAGACACATAAGTTTTTGTCATTTAGTCTGAAAATACCGGTAGTTGATACTCATAAAATGTAAGAAAATTAAACACAAATTCTTACATCATCTCCAAATCCACTAGATTGTTGAAAGCCATTGAACTGATGTTAACAATGTGATTGTGTGACAGCCATCTTATTGAGAGAAAGGGGAAATGTGGTGAATAATTGCTTTATTATGATAAGAATCTAGATTATATTCAATGTTAATACTATGTAGGTTTGAATATTGTTCTTAACTTTAATCTGAAATAAGTTAAGACTTAATTTGATTTCACTTCAGGTAACCATTCATCAAAAACAAAACAAAAATGAAAATATCAGCTGTCATTAGCAAAGGACTGAAAATATGACGACAATGCCAGTTAATGAAGAAAATTTGTAATTATGTTCATAATCAGTAACATAGTCAAAAATGATCACCAATAAACATAAATTCGATTTATTGAGTAATGAAAAATACCAACGAATTGGCTCCGCTAGGGCAACACTCGGGCAAGAGTTAGCCCATAAAGCATATTTAATACTCACATTTTATTGAGGCTCCATAGTCCTTGAAACGCATCGGAGCCAATCTGCTGTATTCTGTTATATCGTAAATCCCTTGTGAAAATAAAGTAAAAAGGTTGATCGCAAGATAAATCAGCTAATTATTAGGCTATTTATCATCATTAGGTTTTCCCGCTCAATTTCGCGATTGTGATAATCAAATTGATATAAGGAGCAAACGAATTCGCGCGATTTGCGATCGCCGTGTCAAAGCAGCATTCGAATTCGTAAATAGTCGTTCAAAATCGTGTCTGAGCAAGCAAGTGAATTTGAACAAAGAGCATACCTTTTCATCAATGGTCATTCAAAATCGCACGTAGTTCACGCTGGCGCTACTGCACATTCGCGAATTCGAGTGCCCATAAATGAACTATCGTGTCTATTCACGAAACCGTATGCGTATGCATAAATTCGTTTGCACTTATTCGGAATTTGAAAGACCAATACCAACGATTACGCGGCAATGCGTGAATTTGAATGACCCTTAATGAATTCGATTGAAAAAAAGTGTTAAATTGTGCGGGAAAACCTATATTATAATCACGATACATATTTGTTTTTGTTATGTGTGAGGAGGGGGATCTCAAAGTGGATCGTAAGGCAGAATTTCAAGCCTCGAGATTATTGTGAATACAATACTATCATGACTATAAATAAGCTCAAAATAAGCTCAAGCATATACATACTCGAACTCAGTTTACCAGAACTCCTACTTCCCACAAACTGTAACAGCATGGAATGCGCTCCCCAATAATATCTTGGCTTCTACATCACTAGGAGCCTTTGCGGGAGCAGTTGCCTCAATCGGCAATTAATGGGACACCTCACCGGTTCCCCTCGACTCTACGTCCTGACTGATGGACCCTGTCGAGTACCCAAGTAGAAGTAGAAGTATAGGGAATGGGGAGGAAGCAGCAACAACCCCATCCCGCAGTCAATGGCTTTTGCAGGGTCACCCTGCTCTTGTGAGCAAGCACACTATGTCCTGGAGCAGCACGTACATGCCTCTCATCAACTTGCATTGCTTCAATTTCCAAGTGATTTTGTTAATGAACATTGCAACGGGGACGGCCAGTCTAGAACAAAGACAGAATACAACTGCCTTGGCTTTGCATCACTGACCATGTGAAGGATGCAACATTGCGTACACATCATTAGGTATCTCAACTTCCTGCTCCTTCAAGGTCGAGCTATGACCTTATTGAACGCCCCTCGTACATTATCTACCATAATATGTATGCACAGGACTGGCTATGATGAATCGAATCTTTTGTAATGGGGGGGGGGGGGGGGGGGGGGGGTTGTAGTAGTGAGACGGTTACTCACATCTCTCGAAGACTTGGATAGCTGGTAGGATATCCCATGGCCACGGGCACCTCATACATCTCAACCCATTGTTCTTCTTCCAGGAGAAACGGGTTGCAAATCAAACGAAGCGGATCGCACGTGCACGTTGAATGAATGCACGGCTCCGATTCAGAGTTAGTGAAAGCGACTAGGGCGAAGACTAGAAGCAGGATCAGTGGAAGTGACGATTTCGATGGCGCCGTCATGGTGATCATTATCCTAAAATGAAAAAAAAAACATGTCGAGTTTCAATTTATGCTTAGGCCTATGTTCTGTTTTTTTTAAGCAGTTGTCATAGTTGTCCAGCATTTTTGTTCCGGCCGGTAAAGTGAACGTTATGATACACTGAACAGAAAATAAAGCATATTAACTGAACATAATCTACGGTAGATCTAGAACTAGCAATGTATTGAATGGACATGATGAAGAATGGTATCATTCCAATAGAAGTTTGGTTATTCCCCAAACTGATAAATTCTTCCTCCATACCTTTATTGGGTGATTTACCGCTAACGATTCGAACGCTTTCCAGGTTAACCGCATGTAACAAAACTGCGATTAAATTACAATTTAAAAAAATGTCAAGATAATTATGTTGTCACCGTTTTAAAATATGCAATTGTTACTTACCTAGACCTTTTGCCGCGTGGTGTGATATATATTAGGCTTTCAGAAATTGTAAAAAAACGAAATTCCTTCTCCTTTTCTTGCCAGAATGCCATTAAAAAGAAGATATTATTCAAATAAATCATGCATGCAAAACAGACAAAAAATAAATACGCACGTGGCATGGAGTTCTCGAGAGCTGAATTTTCTGCTGCGCGCTTTTAATTTAGATGCGCACTGGCCGTGCGCAACCGTCTGCAAAATGAACAATGGCAATACCAATGCAAATGACATTGCCAATGTCAATGACAAATAAGTTATCTAATGACAAAAACTTAATTAGTTGGGGTAGTTTATTTGTGCACAGAATTCGGACCAGAATTTGGCGGTGTAGGGCCGTCATGGCAAGATTCTATGCCCATATGGAGATATCCTCTGCGACTGCGCGGAGTGACCCAGGCAATAGACCTCATCTCGCAGTGCGGCGGAGTGGCCCTTAATTGTGAACGAGACCGCCATCACAGCAGTCGAGTGATGGAAGAACTTAATTTTAACTTTAATCTTGATCTGAGGAGACACGAGGGAACGAACGATTCGTGCACAGCTGATTCAGAAACGCATTTATCAATATATTTGTCACATCCCCGACCGGCCACTGATGAAGAGTGTGACGGGGGGGACGTCGAAAAGGTATCATTTTCAGCTATACGGCGTCGTCGACGTTTTCCTTTTAAAAAAAGGGTGGTTTACAGCATTCATCGAATCAAGATCACAAAAAGGGTACCTTTTCAGGTGCATTTTTTCCATTAAGGGTAGGTTTTCAAGGCATTATTCCATTTAGGGGTTTAAACTTACGATGGTGCAATACAGGATTTAGGGTCCATTAAAGCAGTTGATGGACACGGGTGAGTGGGGGGTGGGTAGTCATTTTGTATGAGAGTGACCCCCACCCCTCCCCCCCCCCCCCCCCCCCCCATGGGGGTGCTCTCACTGCAGGATGGTCATGATGGTGTCGTGTAAAATGTCAGAGTACAAATGAGTAACAAATGTCAGTAGAGAAAATGTGTTAACGGCTGCTTTAAAAAAAGAAATGAAACAGTCAAGTAACTAAGCAGTTAATATGTTTTTTTTTTTATCATTCCAGCATCATTTGGTAATAACTACTGTTTATGTTTTTAATAACCTATAAGTTATAGCTTCTAAAATTCATGTTTGAACAAGACTGTAAAGAGTCAATTCCACCAAACATTTCAGGAAAATAGGTTTCTTGCAACAATTCTACCATAGATTCAAAACTCATCATCATACTAAATGTGTTTATGGGTCTATAGAAGAAGACACATTTAATTTTCAAAATGGAGACAAAAATAGACAAAAGCAAATGCATTGTCGGGGAATCGAACCCCGGTGTCCCGCGTGGCAGGCGAGAATTCCTTTTTTTTTATTTTTTTTTTTATATCAGTTTGCTTGATTATCTATTTATTTGTATATTATTAGTCTTTTTTGTTAAAGGGAACCAATATTTTAAACTATGTTAACTTTATAATAATATCATGGAGAATAGATTTAGTAGTTTATTTCACCAAAAAGTTCAGAAAAATAGGTTTCCCAAAACAAATCAATCATAGTTTCAAAACTCATCATCATACTAAATGAAGGAGACTATCGTCTCACATTCTTTTCAAAAATTGACGTTACAAAAATAAATGCATTGTCGGGGAATCGAACCCCGGTCTCCCGCGTGGCAGGCGAGAATTCTACCACTGAACCAACAATGCTTCGTATTGCATGGATGTTGTTGTTCATCCTTTATATCTCTCTTTCTTTTTCAATTTTTTTAATTTTTATATCAGTTCAAAATTACCAAAAAGTTCAGAAAAATAGGTTTCCAAAAAAAAATCTATCATAGTTTCAAAACTCATCATCATACTTAATGAAGGAGACTATCATCTCACAGTCTTTTTAAAAAAATGTAAAGAGCGACTTTACAAAAGTAAATGCATTGTCGGGGAATCGAACCCCGGTCTCCCGCGTGGCAGGCGAGAATTCTACCACCGAACCAACAATGCTTTCATAGGTATGGATGTTTTTGTTCGTCCTTTATGTATCTCTTTCTTTTTTAATTTTTTTAAATATCAGTTTGCTTGATTATCTTTTTATTTGTATATTCTTCTTCTTTTTATGTTAAAGGGAACCAATATTAAAAACTATGTTTATAATCATATCAAGAAGAATAGTTTTAATAGTCCTTTTCACCAAACAGTTCAGACAAATACTTTTCCCAAAACAAATCTATCAAAGTTTCAAAACTCATCATCATACTAAATGAAAAAGACTATCATCTCACATTTAGAGTGACGTTACAAAAGTAAATGCATTGTCGGGGAATCGAACCCCGGTCTCCCGCGTGGCAGGCGAGAATTCTTCCACTGAACCAACAATGCTTCGATATACATGTATTTTTTTGTTCGTCCTTAATATCTCCCTTTCTGTTTTTATTTTTGTTTATATCAGTTTGCTTGATTATCTATTTATTTGTTTATTATTAGTCTTTTTTTGTTAAGGGAACCAATATTTTAAAATATGTTAACTTTATAATAATATCATGGAGAATAGATTTAGTAGTTTATTTCACCAAAAAGTTCAGAAAAATAGGTTTCCCAAAACAAATCTATCATAGTTTCAAAACTCATCATCATATTAAATGAAGGAGACTATCATATCACAGTCTTTTATCAAATTTAAAGAGCGACGTTACAAAAGTAAATGCATTGTCGGGGAATCGAACCCCGGTCTTCCGCGTGGCAGGCGAGAATTCTACCACTGAACCAACAATGCTTCGTAATGCATGGATGTTTTTGTTCATCCTTTATAACTCTCATTCATTTACAAATTTTTTTTTAAATATTAGTTCATTTCACCAAACAGTTCAGAAAAATAGGTTTCCCAAAACAAATCTATCATAGTTTCAAAACTCATCATCATACTAAATGAAGGAGACTATCATATCATAGTCTTTTAACAAATTTAAAGAGCGACGTTACAAAAGTAAATGCATTGTCGGGGAATCGAACCCCGGTCTCCCGCGTGGCAGGCGCGAATTCTACCACTGAACCAACAATGCTTCGATATGCATGGATGTTTTTGTTCGTCCTTAATATCTCTCTTTTTGTTTTTATTTTTGTTTATATCAGTTTGCTTGATTATCTAGTTATTATTTTGTTTATTATTAGTCTTTTTTGTTAAAGGGAACCAATATTTAAAACTATGTTAACTTTATAATAATATCATGGAGAATAGATTTAGTAGTTTATTTCACAAACAAATTCAGTAAAGTAGGTTCCCAAAACAAATTTATCATAGTTCCCAAACTCATCATCATACTAAATGAAGGAGACTATCGTCTCACATTCTTTTCAAAAAAGTGACGTTACAAAAATAAATGCATTGTCGGGGAATCGAACCCCGGTCTCCCGCGTGGCAGGCGAGAATTCTACCACTGAACCAACAATGCTTCGTATTGCATGGATTTGGTTGTTCATCCTTTATATCTCTCTTTCTTTTTCAATTTTTTAATTTTTATATCAGTTCAATATTACCAAAAAGTTCAGAAAAATACGTTTCCCCCAAAAAATCTATCATAGTTTCAAAACTCATCATCATACTTAATGAAGGAGACTATCATCTCACAGTCTTTTAAAAAAATGTAAAGAGCGACTTTACAAAAGTAAATGCATTGTCGGGGAATCGAACCCCGGTCTCCCGCGTGGCAGGCGAGAATTCTACCACTGAACCAACAATGCTTTCATAGGTATGGATGTTTTTGTTCGTCCTTTATGTATCTCTTTCTTTTTTAAATTTGTTTTATGTTTGCTTGATTATCTTTTTATTTGTATATTCTTCTTCTTTTTATGTTAAAGGGAACCAATATTCAAAACTATGTTTATAATCATATCAAGGAGAATAGTTTTAATAGTCCTTTTCACCAAACAGTTCAGACAAATAGTTTTCCCAAAACAAATCTATCAAAGTTTCAAAACTCATCATCATACTAAATGAAAAAGACTATCATCTCACATTTAGAGTGACGTTACAAAAGTAAATGCATTGTCGGGGAATCGAGCCCCGGTCTCCCGCGTGGCAGGCGAGAATTCTACCACTGAACCAACAATGCTTCGTAATGCATGGATGTTTTTGTTCATCCTTTATATCTCTCATTCATTTTTTTAAATTTTTTTAAATATTAGTTCATTTCACCAAACAGTTCAGAAAAACAGGTTTCCCAAAACAAATCTATCATAGTTTCAAAACTCATCATCATACTAAATGAAGGAGACTATCATATCATAGTCTTTTAACAAATTTAAAGAGCGACGTTACAAAAGAAAATGCATTGTCGGGGAATCGAACCCCGGTCTCCCGCGTGGCAGGCGAGAATTCTACCACTGAACCAACAATGCTTCGATATGCATGGATGTTTTTGTTCGTCCTTAATATCTCTCTTTTTGTTTTTATTTTTGTTTATATCAGTTTGCTTGATTATCTAGTTATTTGTTTATTATTAGTCTTTTTTGTTAAAGGGAACCAATATTTAAAACTATGTTAACTTTATAATAATATCATGGAGAATAGATTTAGTAGTTTATTTCACAAACAAATTCAGTAAAGTAGGTTCCCAAAACAAATTTATCATAGTTCCCAAACTCATCATCATACTAAATGAAGGAGACTATCGTCTCACATTCTTTTCAAAAAAGTGACGTTACAAAAATAAATGCATTGTCGGCGAATCGAACCCCGGTCTCCCGCGTGGCAGGCGAGAATTCTACCACTGAACCAACAATGCTTCGTATTGCATGGATGTTGTTGTTCATCCTTTATATCTCTCTTTCTTTTTCAATTTTTTTATTTTTATATTAGTTCAATATTACCAAAAAGTTCAGAAAAATAATTTTCCCCAAAAAAATCTATCATGAAGGAGACTATCATCTCACAGTCTTTTAAAAAAAATGTAAAGAGCGACTTTACAAAAGTAAATGCATTGTCGGGGAATCGAACCCCGGTCTCCCGCGTGGCAGGCGAGAATTCTACCACTGAACCAACAATGCTTTCATAGGTACGGATGTTTTTGTTCGTCCTTTATGTATCTCTTTCTTTTTTAAATTTTTTTTATATCAGTTTGCTTGATTATCTTTTTATTTGTATATTCTTCTTCTTTTTATGTTAAAGGGAACCAATATTCAAAACTATGTTTATAATCATATCAAGAAGAATAGTTTTAATAGTCCTTTTCACCAAACAGTTCAGACAAATACTTTTCCCAAAACAAATCTATCAAAGTTTCAAAACTCATCATCATACTAAATGAAAAAGACTATCATCTCACATTTAGAGTGACGTTACAAAAGTAAATGCATTGTCGGGGAATCGAACCCCGGTCTCCCGCGTGGCAGGCGAGAATTCTTCCACTGAACCAACAATGCTCCGATATACATGTATTTTTTTGTTCGTCCTTAATATCTCCCTTTCTGTTTTGATTTTTGTTTATATCAGTTTGCTAGATTATCTATTTATTTGTTTATTATTAGTCTTTTTTTGTTAAAGGGAACCAATATTTAAAACTATGTTTACTTTATAATAATATCATGGAGAATAGATTTAGTAGTTTATTTCACCAAAAAGTTCAGAAAAGTAGGTTTCCCAAAACAAATCAATCATAGTTTCAAAACTCATCATCATACTAAATGAAGGAGACTATCGTCTCACATTCTTTTCAAAAATTGACGTTACAAAAATAAATGCATTGTCGGGGAATCGAACCCCGGTCTCCCGCGTGGCAGGCGAGAATTCTACCACTGAACCAACAATGCTTCGTATTGCATGGATGTTGTTGTTCATCCTTTATATCTCTCTTTCTTTTTCAATTTTTTTTATTTTTATATCAGTTCAATATTACCAAAAAGTTCAGAAAAATAGGTTTCCCCAAAAAAATCTATCATAGTTTCAAAACTCATCATCATACTTAATGAAGGAGACTATCATCTCACAGTCTTTTAAAAAAAATGTAAAGAGCGACTTTACAAAAGTAAATGCATTGTCGGGGAATCGAACCCCGGTCTCCCGCGTGGCAGGCGAGAATTCTACCACTGAACCAACAATGCTTTCATAGGTATGGATGTTTTTGTTCGTCCTTTATGTATCTCTTTCTTTTTAAATTTTTTTTTATATCAGTTTGCTTGATTATCTTTTTATTTGTATATTCTTCTTCTTTTTATGTTAAAGGGAACCAATATTCAAAACTATGTTTATAATCATATCAAGAAGAATAGTTTTAATAGTCCTTTTCACCAAACAGTTCAGACAAATACTTTTCCCAAAACAAATCCATCAAAGTTTCAAAACTCATCATCATACTAAATGAAAAAGACTATCATCTCACATTTAGAGTGACGTTACAAAAGTAAATGCATTGTCGGGGAATCGAACCCCGGTCTCCCGCGTGGCAGGCGAGAATTCTTCCACTGAACCAACAATGCTTCGATATACATGTATTTTTTTGTTCGTCCTTAATATCTCCCTTTCTGTTTTTATTTTTGTTTATATCAGTTTGCTTGATTATCTATTTATTTGTTTATTATTAGTCTTTTTTTGTTAAAGGGAACCAATATTTTAAAATATGTTAACTTTATAATAATATCATGGAGAATAGATTTAGTAGTTTATTTCACCAAAAAGTTCAGAAAAATAGGTTTCCCAAAACAAATCTATCATAGTTTCAAAACTCATCATCATATTAAATGAAGGAAACTATCATATCACAGTCTTTTATCAAATTTAAAGAGCGACGTTACAAAAGTAAATGCATTGTCGGGGAATCGAACCCCGGTCTTCCGCGTGGCAGGCGAGAATTCTACCACTGAACCAACAATCCTTCGTAATGCATGGATGTTTTTGTTCATCCTTTATAACTCTCATTCATTTTTAAATTTTTTTTAAAATATTAGTTCATTTCACCAAACAGTTCAGAAAAATAGGTTTCCCAAAACAAATCTATCATAGTTTCAAAACTCATCATCATACTAAATGAAGGAGACTATCATATCATAGTCTTTTAACAAATTTAAAGAGCGATGTTACAAAAGTAAATGCATTGTCGGGGAATCGAACCCCGGTCTCCCGCGTGGCAGGCGAGAATTCTACCACTGAACCAACAATGCTTCGATATGCATGGATGTTTTTGTTCGTCCTTAATATCTCTCTTTTTGTTTTTTATTTTTGTTTATATCAGTTTGCTTGATTATCTAGTAATTAGTTTATTATTAGTCTTTTTTGTTAAAGGGAACCAATATTTAAAACTATGTTAACTTTATAATAATATCATGGAGAATAGATTTAGTAGTTTATTTCACAAACAAATTAAGTAAAGTAGGTTCCCAAAACAAATATATCATAGTTCCCAAACTCATCATCATACTAAATGAAGGAGACTATCGTCTCACATTCTTTTCAAAAAAGTGACGTTACAAAAATAAATGCATTGTCGGGGAATCGAACCCCGGTCTCCCGCGTGGCAGGCGAGAATTCTACCACTGAACCAACAATGCTTCGTATTGCATGGATGTTGTTGTTCATCCTTTATATCTCTCTTTCTTTTTCAATTTTTTTTATTTTTATATCAGTTCAATATTACCAAAAAGTTCAGAAAAATAGGTTTCCCCAAAAAAATCTATCATAGTTTCAAAACTCATCATCATACTTAATGAAGGAGACTATCATCTCACAGTCTTTTAAAAAAAATGTAAAGAGCGACTTTACAAAAGTAAATGCATTGTCGGGGAATCGAACCCCGGTCTCCCGCGTGGCAGGCGAGAATTCTACCACTGAACCAACAATGCTTTCATAGGTATGGATGTTTTTGTTCGTCCTTTATGTATCTCTTTCTTTTTTAAATTTGTTTTATATCAGTTTGCTTGATTATCTTTTTATTTGTATATTCTTCTTCTTTTTATGTTAAAGGGAACCAATATTCAAAACTATGTTTATAATCATATCAAGAAGAATAGTTTTAATAGTCCTTTTCACCAAACAGTTCAGACAAATACTTTTCCCAAAACAAATCTATCAAAGTTTCAAAACTCATCATCATACTAAATGAAAAAGACTATCATCTCACATTTAGAGTGACGTTACAAAAGTAAATGCATTGTCGGGGAATCGAACCCCGGTCTCCCGCGTGGCAGGCGAGAATTCTTCCACTGAACCAACAATGCTTCGATATACATGTATTTTTTTGTTCGTCCTTAATATCTCCCTTTCTGTTTTTATTTTTGTTTATATCAGTTTGCTTGATTATCTATTTATTTGTTTATTATTAGTCTTTTTTTGTTAAAGGGAACCAATATTTTAAAATATGTTAACTTTATAATAATATCATGGAGAATAGATTTAGTAGTTTATTTCACCAAAAAGTTCAGAAAAATAGGTTTCCCAAAACAAATCTATCATAGTTTCAAAACTCATCATCATATTAAATGAAGGAGACTATCATATCACAGTCTTTTATCAAATTTAAAGAGCGACGTTACAAAAGTAAATGCATTGTCGGGGAATCGAACCCCGGTCTTCCGCGTGGCAGGCGAGAATTCTACCACTGAACCAACAATGCTTCGTAATGCATGGATGTTTTTGTTCATCCTTTATAACTCTCATTCATTTAAAAAATTTTTTTTAAATATTAGTTTATTTCACAAAACAGTTCAGAAAAATAGGTTTCCCAAAACAAATCTATCATAGTTTCAAAACTCATCATCATACTAAATGAAGGAGACTATCATATCATAGTCTTTTAACAAATTTAAAGAGCGACGTTACAAAAGTAAATGCATTGTCGGGGAATCGAACCCCGGTCTCCCGCGTGGCAGGCGAGAATTCTACCACTGAACCAACAATGCTTCGATATGCATGGATGTTTTTGTTCGTCCTTAATATCTCTTTTTTTGTTTTTATTTTTGTTTATATCAGTTTGCTTGATTATCTAGTTATTATTTTGTTTATTATTAGTCTTTTTTGTTAAAGGGAACCAATATTTAAAACTATGTTAACTTTATAATAATATCATGGAGAATAGATTTAGTAGTTTATTTCACAAACAAATTCAGTAAAGTAGGTTCCCAAAACAAATTTATCATAGTTCCCAAACTCATCATCATACTAAATGAAGGAGACTATCGTCTCACATTCTTTTAAAAAAAGTGACGTTACAAAAATAAATGCATTGTCGGGGAATCGAACCCAGGTCTCCCGCGTGGCAGGCGAGAATTCTACCACTGAACCAACAATGCTTCGTATTGCATGGATGTTGTTGTTCATCCTTTATATCTCTCTTTCTTTTTCAATTTTTTTATTTTTATATCAGTTCAATATTTCCAAAAAGTTCAGAAAAATACGTTTCCCAAAAAAAATCTATCATAGTTTCAAAACTCATCATCATACTTAATGAAGGAGACTATCATCTCACAGTCTTTTAAAAAAATGTAAAGAGCGACTTTACAAAAGTAAATGCATTGTCGGGGAATCGAACCCCGGTCTCCCGCGTGGCAGGCGAGAATTCTACCACTGAACCAACAATGCTTTGATAGGTATGGATGTTTTTGTTCGTCCTTTATGTATCTCTTTCTTTTTAAAATTTTGTTTATATCAGTTTGCTTGATTATCTTTTTATTTGTATATTCTTCTTCTGTTTATGTTAAAGGGAACCAATATTCAAAACTATGTTTATAATCATATCAAGAAGAATAGTTTTAATAGTCCTTTTCACCAAACAGTTCAGACAAATAGTTTTCCAAAAACAAATCTATCAAAGTTTCAAAACTCATCATCATACTAAATGAAAAAGACTATCATCTCACATTTAGAGTGACGTTACAAAAGTAAATGCATTGTCGGGTAATCGAACCCCGGTCTCCCGCGTGGCAGGCGAGAATTCTTCCACTGAACCAACAATGCTTCGATATACATGTATTTTTTTGTTCGTCCTTAATATCTCCCTTTCTGTTTTTATTTTTGTTTATATCAGTTTGCTTGATTATCTATTTATTTGTTTATTATTAGTCTTTTTTTGTTAAAGGGAACCAATATTTAAAACTATGTTTACTTTATAATAATATCATGGAGAATAGATTTAGTAGTTTATTTCACCAAAAAGTTCAGAAAAGTAGGTTTCCCAAAACAAATCAATCATAGTTTCAAAACTCATCATCATACTAAATGAAGGAGACTATCGTCTCACATTCTTTTCAAAAATTGACGTTACAAAAATAAATGCATTGTCGGGGAATCGAACCCCGGTCTCCCGCGTGGCAGGCGAGAATTCTACCACTGAACCAACAATGCTTCGTATTGCATGGATGTTGTTGTTCATCCTTTATATCTCTCTTTCTTTTTCAATTTTTTTAAATTTTTATATCAGTTCAATATTACCAAAAAGTTCAGAAAAATAGGTTTCCCCAAAAAAATCTATCATAGTTTCAAAACTCATCATCATACTTAATGAAGGAGACTATCATCTCACAGTCTTTTTAAAAAAATGTAAAGAGCGACTTTACAAAAGTAAATGCATTGTCGGGGAATCGAACCCCGGTCTCCCGCGTGGCAGGCGAGAATTCTACCACTGAACCAACAATGCTTTGATAGGTATGGATGTTTTTGTTCGTCCTTTATGTATCTCTTTCTTTTTTAAATTTTTTTTATATCAGTTTGCTTGATTATCTTTTTATTTGTATATTCTTCTTCTTTTTATGTTAAAGGGAACCAATATTCAAAACTATGTTTATAATCATATCAAGAAGAATAGTTTTAATAGTCCTTTTCACCAAACAGTTCAGACAAATACTTTTCCCAAAACAAATCTATCAAAGTTTCAAAACTCATCATCATACTAAATGAAAAAGACTATCATCTCACATTTAGAGTGACGTTACAAAAGTAAATGCATTGTCGGGGAATCGAACCCCGGTCTCCCGCGTGGCAGGCGAGAATTCTTCCACTGAACCAACAATGCTTCGATATACATGTATTTTTTTGTTCGTCCTTAATATCTCCCTTTCTGTTTTTATTTTTGTTTATATCAGTTTGCTTGATTATCTATTTATTTGTTTATTATTAGTCTTTTTTTGTTAAAGGGAACCAATATTTTAAAATATGTTAACTTTATAATAATATCATGGAGAATAGATTTAGTAGTTTATTTCACCAAAAAGTTCAGAAAAATAGGTTTCCCAAAACAAATCTATCATAGTTTCAAAACTCATCATCATATTAAATGAAGGAGACTATCATATCACAGTCTTTTATCAAATTTAAAGAGCGACGTTACAAAAGTAAATGCATTGTCGGGGAATCGAACCCCGGTCTTCCGCGTGGCAGGCGAGAATTCTACCACTGAACCAACAATGCTTCGTAATGCATGGATGTTTTTGTTCATCCTTTATAACTCTCATTCATTTTTAATTTTTTTTTTAAATATTAGTTCATTTCACCAAACAGTTCAGAAAAATAGGTTTCCCAAAACAAATCTATCATAGTTTCAAAACTCATCATCATACTAAATGAAGGAGACTATCATATCATAGTCTTTTAACAAATTTAAAGAGCGACGTTACAAAAGTAAATGCATTGTCGGGGAATCGAACCCCGGTCTCCCGCGTGGCAGGCGAGAATTCTACCACTGAACCAACAATGCTTCGATATGCATGGATGTTTTTGTTCGTCCTTAATATCTCTTTTTTTTGTTTTTATTTTTGTTTATATCAGTTTGCTTGATTATCTAGTTATTATTTTGTTTATTATTAGTCTTTTTTTGTTAAAGGGAACCAATATTTAAAACTATGTTTACTTTATAATAATATCATGGAGAATAGATTTAGTAGTTTATTTCACCAAAAAGTTCAGAAAAGTAGGTTTCCCAAAACAAATCAATCATAGTTTCAAAACTCATCATCATACTAAATGAAGGAGACTATCGTCTCACATTCTTTTCAAAAATTGACGTTACAAAAATAAATGCATTGTCGGGGAATCGAACCCCGGTCTCCCGCGTGGCAGGCGAGAATTCTACCACTGAACCAACAATGCTTCGTATTGCATGGATGTTGTTGTTCATCCTTTATATCTCTCTTTCTTTTTCAATTTTTTTAAATTTTTATATCAGTTCAATATTACCAAAAAGTTCAGAAAAATAGGTTTCCCCAAAAAAATCTATCATAGTTTCAAAACTCATCATCATACTTAATGAAGGAGACTATCATCTCACAGTCTTTTTAAAAAAATGTAAAGAGCGACTTTACAAAAGTAAATGCATTGTCGGGGAATCGAACCCCGGTCTCCCGCGTGGCAGGCGAGAATTCTACCACTGAACCAACAATGCTTTGATAGGTATGGATGTTTTTGTTCGTCCTTTATGTATCTCTTTCTTTTTTAATTTTTTTTTATATCAGTTTGCTTGATTATCTTTTTATTTGTATATTCTTCTTCTTTTTATGTTAAAGGGAACCAATATTCAAAACTATGTTTATAATCATATCAAGAAGAATAGTTTTAATAGTCCTTTTCACCAAACAGTTCAGACAAATACTTTTCCCAAAACAAATCTATCAAAGTTTCAAAACTCATCATCATACTAAATGAAAAAGACTATCATCTCACATTTAGAGTGACGTTACAAAAGTAAATGCATTGTCGGGGAATCGAACCCCGGTCTCCCGCGTGGCAGGCGAGAATTCTTCCACTGAACCAACAATTCTTCGATATACATGTATTTTTTTGTTCGTCCTTAATATCTCCCTTTCTGTTTTTATTTTTGTTTATATCAGTTTGCTTGATTATCTATTTATTTGTTTATTATTAGTCTTTTTTTGTTAAAGGGAACCAATATTTTAAAATATGTTAACTTTATAATAATATCATGGAGAATAGATTTAGTAGTTTATTTCACCAAAAAGTTCAGAAAAATAGGTTTCCCAAAACAAATCTATCATAGTTTCAAAACTCATCATCATATTAAATGAAGGAGACTATCATATCACAGTCTTTTATCAAATTTAAAGAGCGACGTTACAAAAGTAAATGCATTGTCGGGGAATCGAACCCCGGTCTTCCGCGTGGCAGGCGAGAATTCTACCACTGAACCAACAATGCTTCGTAATGCATGGATGTTTTTGTTCATCCTTTATAACTCTCATTCATTTTTAATTTTTTTTTTAAATATTAGTTCATTTCACCAAACAGTTCAGAAAAATAGGTTTCCCAAAACAAATCTATCATAGTTTCAAAACTCATCATCATACTAAATGAAGGAGACTATCATATCATAGTCTTTTAACAAATTTAAAGAGCGACGTTACAAAAGTAAATGCATTGTCGGGGAATCGAACCCCGGTCTCCCGCGTGGCAGGCGAGAATTCTACCACTGAACCAACAATGCTTCGATATGCATGGATGTTTTTGTTCGTCCTTAATATCTCTTTTTTTTGTTTTTATTTTTGTTTATATCAGTTTGCTTGATTATCTAGTTATTATTTTGTTTATTATTAGTCTTTTTTGTTAAAGGGAACCAATATTTAAAACTATGTTAACTTTATAATAATATCATGGAGAATAGATTTAGTAGTTTATTTCACAAACAAATTCAGTAAAGTAGGTTCCCAAAACAAATTTATCATAGTTCCCAAACTCATCATCATACTAAATGAAGGAGACTATCGTCTCACATTCTTTTCAAAAAAGTGACGTTACAAAAATAAATGCATTGTCGGGGAATCGAACCCCGGTCTCCCGCGTGGCAGGCGAGAATTCTACCACTGAACCAACAATGCTTCGTATTGCATGGATGTTGTTGTTCATCCTTTATATCTCTCTTTCTTTTTCAATTTTTTTATTTTTATATCAGTTCAATATTACCAAAAAGTTCAGAAAAATACGTTTCCCAAAAAAAATCTATCAAAGTTTCAAAACTCATCATCATACTTAATGAAGGAGACTATCATCTCACAGTCTTTTAAAAAAATGTAAAGAGCGACTTTACAAAAGTAAATGCATTGTCGGGGAATCGAACCCCGGTCTCCCGCGTGGCAGGCGAGAATTCTACCACTGAACCAACAATGCTTCGTATTGCATGGATGTTGTTGTTCATCCTTTATATCTCTCTTTCTTTTTCAATTTTTTTATTTTTATATCAGTTCAATATTACCAAAAAGTTCAGAAAAATAGGTTTCCCCAAAAAAATCTATCATAGTTTCAAAACTCATCATCATACTTAATGAAGGAGACTATCATCTCACAGTCTTTTAAAAAAAATGTAAAGAGCGACGTTACAAAAGAAAATGCATTGTCGGGGAATCGAACCCCGGTCTCCCGCGTGGCAGGCGAGAATTCTACCACTGAACCAACAATGCTTCGATATGCATGGATGTTTTTGCTCGTCCTTAATATCTCTCTTTTTGTTTTTATTTTTGTTTATATCAGTTTGCTTGATTATCTAGTTATTTGTTTATTATTAGTCTTTTTTGTTAAAGGGAACCAATATTTAAAACTATGTTAACTTTATAATAATAGCATGGAGAATAGATTTAGTAGTTTATTTCACAAACAAATTCAGTAAAGTAGGTTCCCAAAACAAATTTATCATAGTTCCCAAACTCATCATCATACTAAATGAAGGAGACTATCGTCTCACATTCTTTTCAAAAAAGTGACGTTACAAAAATAAATGCATTGTCGGCGAAACGAACCCCGGTCTCCCGCGTGGCAGGCGAGAATTCTACCACTGAACCAACAATGCTTCGTATTGCATGGATGTTGTTGTTCATCCTTTATATCTGTCTTTCTTTTTCAATTTTTTAATTTTTATATTAGTTCAATATTACCAAAAAGTTCAGAAAAATAATTTTCCCCCAAAAAATCTATCATGAAGGAGACTATCATCTCACAGTCTTTTAAAAAAATGTAAAGAGCGACTTTACAAAAGTAAATGCATTGTCGGGGAATCGAACCCCGGTCTCCCGCGTGGCAGGCGAGAATTCTACCACTGAACCAACAATGCTTTGATAGGTATGGATGTTTTTGTTCGTCCTTTATGTATCTCTTTCTTTTTAAAATTTGTTTTATATCAGTTTGCTTGATTATCTTTTTATTTGTATATTCTTCTTCTTTTTATGTTAAAGGGAACCAATATTCAAAACTATGTTTATAATCATATCAAGGAGAATAGTTTTAATAGTCCTTTTCACCAAACAGTTCAGACAAATACTTTTCCCAAAACAAATCTATCAAAGTTTCAAAACTCATCATCATACTAAATGAAAAAGACTATCATCTCACATTTAGAGTGACGTTACAAAAGTAAATGCATTGTCGGGGAATCGAACCCCGGTCTCCCGCGTGGCAGGCGAGAATTCTACCACTGAACCAACAATGCTTCGTAATGCATGGATGTTTTTGTTCATCCTTTATATCTCTCATTCATTTTAAAAATTTTTTTTAAATATTAGTTCATTTCACCAAACAGTTCAGAAAAATAGGTTTCCCAAAACAAATCTATCATAGTTTCAAAACTCATCATCATACTAAATGAAGGAGACTATCATATCATAGTCTTTTAACAAATTTAAAGAGCGACGTTACAAAAGAAAATGCATTGTCGGGGAATCGAACCCCGGTCTCCCGCGTGGCAGGCGAGAATTCTACCACTGAACCAACAATGCTTCGATATGCATGGATGTTTTTGTTCGTCCTTAATATCTCTCTTTTTGTTTTAATTTTTGTTTATATCAGTTTGCTTGATTATCTAGTTATTTGTTTATTATTAGTCTTTTTAGTTAAAGGGAACCAATATTTAAAACTATGTTAACTTTATAATAATATCATGGAGAATAGATTTAGTAGTTTATTTCACACAAAAAATCAGTAAAGTAGGTTCCCAAAACAAATTTATCATAGTTCCCAAACTCATCATCATACTAAATGAAGGAGACTATCCATTACGTTTCACCCAAGTTAGAAAATAACCGCTTCTCAGGCCTGAGGAGAGGTTGAGAGATTCGTGCCTCTAGTAGAATTTTATCACCGTTTACACCGTTCTTATCGGTTTACTGCGTGTAACCGGAGGAGATTATCTCTATAATACCACTAGGTCTCGGGGGGCAGTTAACAGGGCATGGAATGTTGACGAAAGCTATTAAAATGGTTGAGTTGATTTCCACCGTGGTGGAGATCACGGCTAACTTAGTGAAACGTAATGCGTCTCACATTCTTTTCAAAAAAGTGACGTTACAAAAATAAATGCATTGTCGGGGAATCGAACCCCGGTCTCCCGCGTGGCAGGCGAGAATTCTACCACTGAACCAACAATGCTTCGTATTGCATGGATGTTTTTGTTCGTCCTTTATGTATCTCTTTCTTTTTTAATTTTTTTTTATATCAGTTTGCTTGATTATCTTTTTATTTGTATATTCTTCTTCTTTTTATGTTAAAGGGAACCAATATTTAAAACTATGTTAACTTTATAATAATATCATGGAGAATAGATTTAGTAGTTTATTTCACACAAAAAATCAGTAAAGTAGGTTCCCAAAAAAATTTTATCATAGTTCCCAAACTCATCATCATACTAAATGAAGGAGACTATCGTCTCACATTCTTTAAAAAAAAGTGACGTTACAAAAATAAATGCATTGTCGGGGAATCGAACCCCGGTCTCCCGCGTGGCAGTCGAGATTCTACCACTGAACCAACAATGCTTCATTAAACGAATATCTTTCTGTAATTTCCCTTATACATTTCGTTCTTTTCTATTCTGTTTTCTTTGCTAGATTATCTTTTTCAGTTTTAATTCTCAATTATATTTATTTGTTATAAAGGGACCCAACATTTCAACAATAAGTTTGTCTATACTTTATGAAAGAGAATAGTTTTAGAAGTCCATATTACGCAAAAAGTCTAGAAAATGAGTTTCAAGAACAATTATATATAATTATCATAGTGTAAAAACCCATCATACAATATTATGTTTTCAAGCGTCTGTAGCAGAAGACTGTCATAATTGTTTAACAACAAGTTAAAACATTTGACAATAGAACTAGTCTGTTTTTGCAGTCCCATAATTAAGTGCTTATTTGCAGTAGTTATATATGATTACATATTTTGAATTTTAAAATGTTGGGAGGTAGTGTAAAAAACGGGTGGGAAAAGCTGCAAAAGAACGACGGACTTTACAAATTAAAGTAAATGCATTGTCGGGGAATCGAACCCCGGTCTCCCGCGTGGCAGGCGGTAGTGGTATAATCGTAGTTTGAAACTTGCCACCATCATGATCACAAAAATGTGTTTACGGTTCTGGAGAGGGACTACCATCTTTTCGCTAATAACTTTGTTGAAGTGTGTTATTCATTCTTCATGATTGTAAAACTTAACTAAACTAAACTATACTAAACTAAACTATAAAACTAAACCAAACTATGAACTAAACCAAAGTAAAGTAAAGTAAAGTAAAGTAAACTAAATTAAACTCAACTCAACTCAACTCTACTCATCTCAACTCAACTCAACTTAAATCAACTCAACTAAACTAAACTAAGCTAAAGGCTAAACTAAACTAAACTAAACTAAACTAAACTAAACTAAACTAATCTATATACTAAACTAAACTATAAAACTAAACCAAACTAAACTAAACTTAAGTAAAGTAAAGTAAACTAAATTAAACTCAACTCAACGAAACTAAATTAAACTCAACTCAACTAAACTAAAGGTTAAAATAAACTTAAACTAACTAGATTAAACCAAACTAAACTAAACTAAACTAAACTATAAACTAAACTAAACTAAACTAAAGTAAACTAAACTAATCTAAACTAAACTAAACTAAACAAAAATAACTAAACTAACTTAGTGAAGAACCACGGGGTGACAACGCCACCGGTGCTAAAAGTGGCCTTTGGGCCTTTTGGGGCCTTTTGGGGGCGTTTTCGAATTTATCATGTGATTTTGCCTGAAAGTAGAGTAACGGATAACATTTATATATTATATCAACATATTTGCCGGTAGTATGTACCGCAAATTATATGTAAACAGTATACCTTTGTCTTCCTTACATAATTGATAGATACGCTAGTGGGCAGTTCCAAAATTTATAAAATAAAAACAAGTTTGTAAAGATGGCTACCACAAGTGTGTTTTCGAGACCTTCTAGTAGAAAAAGCATCTCTAGAAAGAGTGCTCTGTATGATGCAGAAGGAAATGAAGTAGAGGTGAGCAATTGATAAAGCTAAGACATTTACATTCTTACGTTCTTGTCAAATAAAACACGCAAGGTCAAGGAGAACCATTCGTTTCGTTTAATCTCAGTCCCATTCGATGGTTTTGGTGTATTGTACTTGCATGTCTATGCAGCAGAGTCCACACAATTTTCTCGATTCAGCTCAGTAAGTTGTGAAACATGGACGAAGAATGAATATAAGAGAATAAGGAGTCGGATGATAATTGATTAAGTTAATATCAAGTTTGTTTTTCTGTTTTCTTCCTTTTTCAAAGATAAAGTGGTTACAAAATTCATTTTGTCACGAATTGAATGCTTTTTTGTTGTTGATTTATCATTTGGAATTCAATTGTCATGATTGTTGTTAAATATGATTTTATGAACAGCAGTGTGCGCCAGCAGCATACCGCTGTGTAACTCAAGTGAACGCTACCGCGGAGCGGTAGCGTTCAAGTTCGGGCTCATAGTGCCCCCGAATTTATGCGCTAATGTGCACAATAAGTGTGCTTAAAATTATAGATATGATACGGTACTTACCACCGTGTAGATGATACATATGTTATGCAACTATGGGGTGGATCAGAATGATGATTTTTCGCTCCATTCCGCATCAAAATGAGTGATTTATGCACCTCCTCGACTTCTATCTGTGTTGTATCGCGACTTAGGAATGAGCGATGATCAGGCGAACGTGCGGGTACGGTCTCCATTCATGTACCGCGCCCGCCGAATAGATGGCAGATCTGACTCGCGCGTTTAGTGGTCGTACAGTAATCGATCGTTCAGAAGTCGCGATACAACACAGATAGAAGTCGATGATGTGCATAAATCACTCATTTTGATGCGGAATGGAGCGAAAAATCATCATTCTGATCCACCCCATAGTTGCATAACATGTGTATCATCTACACGGTGGTAAGTACCGTATCATTTCTATAATTTTAAGCACACTTATTGTGCACATTAGCGCATAAATTCGGGGGCACTATGAGCCCGACCTTGAACGCTACCGCTCCGCGGTAGCGTTCACTTGAGTTAACCGCTGTGATGATGCGCCATTGAAAAATTGGTAATAAAAGTACGACAAATTCAAAAATTAAAAGGCACTCCCTGAGTTCAAGCCCCGGCTCAAGCCCAAGGAAAGCAAAATTTTACACTTTTTGGAAATTGTATTTTTTCATAAATGACATAAATAGGCATGAGCCATGTCCATGAGAAATGTGGCAATCTGAAAAGAAGAATAACTTACCCCAGCGAGCGATGTTTTTTTTTTGTGTTGCTAAAAACAATGTGATCGCTACCGGAAGAAGACATGCCAGACGGGTCACGATCCCAGAATTCAATTCACTAGTTTGATGTTCATATCGATCGCTCGCATGCACAGAGCAATACGTGCGGACTCCTTCCAAGTGGCGCCTGTTCGGGGTCAGGTGTAGACTTTTTCGTATGTGGCGCAATATAAATGCATACAATACGGCCACATACGATCATGCCACTTTATATTAAAATGCTCATAAAAATAACTACACAACATCAAAGTCAAAAACTCACCTCATGAACAATGTAAAGCGTTTCCAATCGATTTGTATATTCCCTTGTAAAAATCCTGCAGTAAAAATGTGATATTTTCCGGTCCAAAGTATCACACGGCGATTACGAGCATTGAATTAACCACAGTCATCGAAGTGTAGGGCACGCAATGATAAAAATACGATGTGCCGTTTACGTATATCAAACGTAGAGGGCTTTATCATAGCCAACTACCGAGATCGCTGTAGCGAACTGCTGCGTAATCCGACTAAAGAGACGTCAATACAAACAACACGCGACTGCTGAAACGGATTTTGATACCGGTAGTCAGCATAACGGTACATGTAGCCTTTTGATCAAGTCGCACAATATGTTTTTTATAATTTTTTGACATCGTAAATTGATTGTAAATCAATAAAATTGGAAGTAGTACACATCTAAATTAGTTTTCTTAGTTTGATAATATTTATAGATTATATTAAATAGCAGCTGACAGCGATTATTTTTGGACAAAACCAATTAAATTGTCAACATATTTGACTTGGTGTCTTGAATTTAGCTAACCATATACGATCTATACAAAAGTCACGGAGCCCCATGTATTACATGTCATGTGTCTACTGCGACAGATACCGAGCAGAGGTAAGCACAAAATATCAATTTTACGCTATTTTGTGGTGCTGTATTTTGATTTCACACATATTCCGCCGTAACAATTCACATTTGTATCACCTTATGACACATTTGAGCGGATTTATTTTGCAGAAGGTAAGTAACTGCAAGAAACTGTTTTGTCATACCGTTATTTCCCACTACAGTCGCAAGGGGCTTACGCAGTAAGCCCCTTGACTTGCAGGGGTGGTTCGGGGTGTATTTCCCGCAAAATTTGGCTTGTTTTTATGACAAATCGTGTTGCTAATGTGGTCGCGGATCGCGCTAGCACGATCATCTTTCCCGGTCCATCTAAATTCTGGGTTATTTTGTGAAATTTAGGTATTCATTAATCAAATAATGCATTTTGGAGGTCCTAAACCACCCCTACAAGACAAGGGGTTAACAGCATGCTGCATTAACCCCTTACTCCATTGCCTTGAAAAAAGCCTGATAGTCAGCTGCCCTCATTGTCCAAGTAAACACTGGGGAATTCCCCTGTCTACCTAGCCTTAAAACTAGATGTTTTTCACACTATTGATGCTGTGTATGTCTGTATAAATTGCATAATATGGCTTTGCCTTTGGCCTTTGTTCAACCAAAAATTATATCATGCCTTCATTGAATCATTGTGTTAATCTTATAAGTTGTTCAAAGCTGGTTGTAAAGAATTCCTTAGAGTCACAAATTGACCTATATTCATTGTTATATACTTTGGAATGCGATACAAAAGCCACATGTATTGACTATTGTCTTGTCCAGACACCTATTGAAATGCTGCACCCCTGCACATAGTACAAGTCAGAGTACTTTGCAGAACCCATTGTCAGTTAGGTCATTCAGACACTAATCTCTGAAATAATCCCTTCAGCCTTTTGATAATTCTGGCTGGCAGACAAGCCTAAACATGTAAACAACTGTTCTAAAACCTGTGGTTGAGGGCTGCACAGTCAGAAAGCTCATGCAAGGATTGGAGCTTCAAGTCATTAGATCAAATATTTTAAAAACTGGAATTTAAAGTGCTTCTGACATTGGAAAGCTCATGTAAGTTTTAAATTATATTCAATTCTAACCCCCTGTCATGTTAAGTTTGATTAATTGGTGAGATTTTAGCTAGAAATGATTTTATGATTTTTGCCAGTCTCACAAATTTGTTTACTGCAGCCTGCCTATGAGAGTGGCCCCAGAGTGGTCCTAAACTGCCTACTGAGAGTACAAGAATTTGAAATTAGGTTAAAGTACAAACCCACATTATTGTTTGTTTATTTGGGGGGATTTTCTTGGATTGATTTCTAATTTTGCAGGATGTGACAAGGGAGGATGAGGAACAGAATGTGTAACTCGGGGAGACTATTCACTATTGAACTGTTTGTTGCCGAAGGAAGATTAGAGCTAGAATGAAGGGGCTCTCTTCTTGTGATAAGATTCAGATTACCATATGGCAAATGTCTTGGGGGGAAACTATTCAAAGTGGTAATTTTGACTTAAAACATTATTCTTTATATGAGAGTCATTATTAGGAGCCTTGCTTTCGATCTTAGCAGGATCTTCATCAGGGCTAAAAATATGATGACAAAGAATTTGTTATAATACTACCCCTTTCAAAATTTTGCTGGAAAAAAAAGATACAGCCCCCGCAAAACAATTGTCTACAAAAGGTATGCCTTGGTTTTGCTTTATCTCTTTACCAACTCTTATCTTTGATTGATTCCTTATTTGACAGGTTGAGACGAGGGAAGATGAAGAGCAGAATGTCAAACTCGGGGAGACTATCGAGCTGCTGCTTGCAGCTGGATACTTCAGAGCCAGGATCAAGGGGCTCTCTCCTTTTGATAAGGTTTGTATATCATCTACAACAAAGCCTCCTCCCTAAATTTTTACTCTACTGGCCCGTTCGGGCATGTAATATCATGACTTTTCAAAGTTTTCTTGCCCGAATGGAAAATTTACTTGCCCGCTTTACTTCTAGATGAGATTTCACATAAGGAATTACATTATTCTCTGGTGGTTGACCAGTAATTTCATTGCTCTATCGGGCAAGTAAACAAGGTCATTTATTACATTTTCCTTGCCTCGGGCAATAGGGCAAATGCTGGGGTTGAGCCCTGTCTACAAGCATAGTCCTCAGGTGTAGCCTCTTCTATATGTGCCACAGAATGCAATGCATAGTCACACGGCCACATACTCACCACCACAAATACAAATCATGATATCAAAATTTTTAGCCCAAATAAAAGCTCAAAACTCACCTAGTAGAAAGACCAATGTAATCCAAATCTGCCTTTATATTCCTTTGGTAAGATCATGCCATAGAAATTTGGTATATTCCAGTAAAAAAATGCATTATCCAAACCTCCCACCGCACACCGCACACAGTGACTCATTATTACGAGAAGACTGCAAAACTGACTTTTGCTGTTAGCGAATGCAGATCAAGTCGCATAACTTTATAACTAAAGAGATATTCAGAATTTAAAACCTGTTTATATTGGTAATACAAATACAAGGTATGTGAGAATTACTAGAGTTCTAGGTAAGCTTTGTGAATGTTGTCAATATAGATCCCTTTTAATCATCATATTAAATATTAGTATTGTTAAATGATATTGAATGGGATAAATAGTTGATGCTTTTAGTTCCTAAGTTTCAACTATTGAAGTCTTTTACAACATACCAAATATTTTTTTATCTAACATTGTCACTATTTTGCTCACCTTTTTTTTGTTTATAGGTTGTCGGAGGAATGACATGGTGTATCACGACTTGCAACTTTGACATTGATGTTGACCTCCTCTTCCAAGAAAATTCCACAATTGGTCAGAAAATGTAAGATCATTTTCTTTTATTTATTTTTTTCTTCTTTTCTCCTTAATGTTTTACTATTTGTTGTTTGGGATAAACATGCAAATATAATATAAACTGCTCATTTTAAATGACATTCCATCCTAGTACCAACAAAAGTTATTAATAATCTGATTTATAACTGAATCAAATTTAAAAGAGGTTCTCATTTTGCAGTTTTGTGACTAGCAAATAAATTGAAGAAAAAACATTGTAGTAACCTGTATGCACATCTTCTCAAATGTGGATTAATTTTGTTCTTAGCAGCGCATCAACAGCATTGTGCATTGTGGCTGTGTTACCATCAGTTAAGTATCACATTCATGATTTATGAGGCCTTCTCATCTATCATTTCATTTTGCAGCGCATTGACAGAGAAGATTGTGGCTGTCTTACCGAGGATGAAGTGTCCACATCGGATTGAGCCTCATCAGATCCAGGGGTTGGATTTCATACACATCTATCCTGTGGTCCAGGCAAGTTGAAGAGGGTAGCAGAGCTGCCAAGTCTCCCTAATTCTGCAGGAGACTCCCTGAAAATAGACCAAGATTACTGCATCGGGTTTCATCCCATCAGCTAATCTCCCTGATTATTGAAATATTATTGTCATTAGGTTGTATTAAGTGCATTTGATAGATATCTTCATGATTTCTGATGAAATTTCCCTAAATCTTCCTGATTGTTGAATGTCAATGTTGGTAGCTCTGGGGTAGTATAAGGGAATGAGTAGGAAATAGGATATGTAAAGGGTATAGATGAGGAGAATAGAATATTCATAATGTGCAGGTTTCTTTTCTGTCTAGCACTGATTAGGTAAGCCCTCCAAATACTATGCATCAGCAAAATGCAACTATGGTGTAACAGCTAGTGTTACAAATCAGGGAATTAAAACATTTGTCTCTTTGCTATTTATATTTTTTATTTGATGTGGGTAGTTAGTATTTTGTCTTGTGTTTATCTAGAATTTGTATTTGTTTCTCTTGAGTAACTAGTAAAGAGAGCAATAGATAGAGATTTAAGATGGCATATAAGATCAGATCTCAGTCAAACTCCCTTAGGATCAGTGTGGCTAGTCTATACTCAATATGAAGGCTCATATTATTTTATCATTCTGTTATTACAGTGGCTGGTTAAGAGAGCTATAGAGACCAGAGAAGAGATGGGAGATCAGATCAGAGCCTTCTCAATATCACAGTTCAGCAAACATCACAAAACACCAGAGGTATGTGTGAACTCTTAGATTCTGTTTTTTTTTGGCTTAAATATCTTTTTGTATTGATTGTTGTTGTTCTTTTATCCTTTCTTTTGTTTATGTTTAATACAAAATTAGTGGTTGATGAAGGAAACATTGAATGCTAATTTTCATCCTTTTGCAATGTGTATAAATGAAGACATGCATATTTCTTTTACATGTATTATTATTCTGACTTAAATTTATGCTATTAAAACTTTGGCATCATCCAATTTTCTGTTCATATGTTGTTAAAGCAACTAGAGGAAGTCATGTGCGCCTCCGGCATAATGAATGCAAGAACTTGATTACCATTGAACTACACTAAAAAACTAAGTAACGGTGCATGTTAAGCAATGTTCAAAATTTGCACTGGCCCATCACCACTAAAAAATTAGCTTTGGGCCACTTAATTGCCCAGATGCCTTATTCCATTGGTCCAAATGGGCAACCAACTATAACAATTTGTTAAAAGTTTGGGGTCACTAGAATTGGAAAATTCTTGTTTTTACTTTCCGGACTGGGCTACAAGGCAAAACAAATCATTTCTAGCATTAATGTTAAGACACCTTGGTCCTGTTGCAGAAAGAGATACAATTGAGTGTAAGTCAGAAAATGTGCGCGTTTCAACCAATCAGATTTGTGCATTTAGAACACATGATCTGAATTAAAATTAACTTTAACTTAAAATTGATTGTATCTCTTTCTGCAACGGGGCCCTTATCTAGGTTCATAAGTAATCTGTGATATTTTTGGTTTATGCATTCATCATTTTGTCTTTGAGTTGGATTTTGGTTGTTTAGTTTGTGAGTCTCTTTTACTACAGACTATTTAGACTCACCTCCCTATTTGTTCAAATGGTGTTGCCCACAGGATGTAGAGTTCGATGGCAGGAAGGACAAGTCCATTTCAGCCATAGGGGATGTGAAGGAAGCATACAAGGCACAGAGGAAATACAAGAGGGCTGATGCATACAAGCTGAAGGAAGAAGAGCTGAGGGTCCAGTCAACCCTGCTTGAATATGGAAGGTACATGTATACTCCACTAATTTTCCTTCACTACTTGAAGATGCCTTCTAATGCAATACAATATTATGCACATACATTGTACCCTGATGTTATATTGTTTGTAAACATGTTCAGGCTAGCCTTCTGTCTACCATACATGTACTGATGAATATAATATCTCAATAAACCTTGATTGAAATTGAAATAATAATAATCCTTTCTTGTAAAGTGCAGTCTTACAATGAAGTCGCAATGCGCATACATGAATAAAAGACAAAATAGAGAAATACACTGTAGAAGAATATTTGAGCAAAAATTCAATAATTAAAACTTAAAATTCATTAACAAAGAGAAAGGCTTAACTATTGATGGCCACTATAGACAGGTTTCACTGTATAAGAATCTTGTTTCTTTTCAGGCGATATGGAGTCGGAGGGATCAGCCAGAAGGAGAAGGAGACGGAGAAGGATTCCAAGAAGAAGGCTGTTGCCGCGGGCCTGTCTCCCGTTGCCAAGGATACAGAGGGCAAAGATGCGGAAGAGGAGAGGATAGCTGAGGAGAAGAGGATTCAGGCACTGATGAGTGGGATGTCAGCCACAGAGATGGAGGAGGTAATGAAAGATGCATGATTGATAGAAGGAATTCATGATTGCTAAATTGTTAAAAAGAAGTTGAGGCAATAAAAAAGAGAATTAATTCATTGATATCAAGTTAAATAGGTTGAATGATAAAAAGGATGCATGGATGAAAGGCTGAGTGAATGAGGGAATGAATGAATGGATGGACAGATGGATGAATGAATGAATGAAAAGATGGAGGGATGAAAGGAGTTAGGTGTAATTAAATGACCTAGTTTCAAATTGCTATGGAAACCAATGAAAGAATGGGAAAAAGAGTGAAAAATATTAGAATCCATATTCACATTTTTGCAGCTTTAAAATTTGTATTGAACTTGTGTTTACAATTTTTCTTTCTTGTAGGGTAAAGTTACAGCCAGCATGGTAGGCAGCATTGTAGGCATGCAGTCCGAGGTCATTGGGCAACTGGCTTCGGAATATGCTGAAAAGGTAACAAATTTCCACATAATTTCTTTTTTTATGTCTTTGAAAGAGTTCATCATTCCCCCCCCCCCAAAAAAAAATAAAAATAAAAATAATAATAATAATAATAAATAAAAAAAATAAATAAAAAATAAATAAAATAAAATAATAATAATAAATAAATAAAAATGTTTGAAATTGATATTTAATCTGTTCACTTTCACGATTGGTCAAAACAATAAAAAGGTAATGAACTAAAGAATGCATGTTGTACCAAAATAACATGGTCTTGATCAGGTTTGGTGTATGTGCTTTTTGACAGTTTTCTCACCTGAACATGCAGAATATTTCTAATCTGTGAGAGTTGACGTCAAACATGCAGTACGTCCGTCCGTACGTCCGTACGTCCGTACGTCCCGTTCTCGTGATCGCGATCGTGATCTCAAGAACCGATTAACGGATTTTCACCAAACTTGGGTCATGTATGTATCTTGGGGGGCCAATGATCTGATTAGATTTTGGGGTCATGAGGTCAAAGGTCACAGAGCTCATTATATATGCAAAAATAGCTCGTGATCGCGTTTTCTCAAGAAGGGATTGACAGATTCTGACCAAACTTGGTACATGTATGTATCTTGGGGGGACAATGATCTGATTAGATTTTGGGGTCATGAGGTCAAAGGTCAAAGGTCACAGAGCTCATTAAATATGCAAAAATAGCTCGTGATCGCGTTTTCTCAAGAAGGGATTGACAGATTCTGACCAAACTTGGTACATGTATGTATCTTGGGGGGCCGATGATCTGATTAGATTTTGGGGTCATGAGGTCAAAGGTCAAAGGTCACAGAGCTCATTATATATGCAAAAATAGCTTGTGATCGCGTTATCTCAAGAACGTATTGACTGATTCTGACCAAACTTGGTACATGTATGTATCTTGGGGGCCAATGATCTGATTAGATTTTGGGGTCATGAGGTCAAAGGTCAAAGGTCACAGAGCTCATTATATATGCAAAAATAGCTCGTGATCACGTTATCTCAAGAAGGGATCAATTCTGACCAAACTTGGTACATGTATGTTCCTTGGAGAGCCAATTAACTGATTAGATTTTGGGGGTCATGAGGTCAAAGGTCAAAGGTCACAGGGCTCATTATATGTTAAAGTAGCTTGAGATTGGAAATCTCAAGAACTGAATATCAGATTTCAATCCAACTTGATACCTGAATGTATAATAGGGAACAATTGTAGTCATTAGATTTTGGGGTCATGAGGGCAAAGGTCAAGGTCACTTATATAGCTCATAATTGTGATACGTCAAGATCTAAAGTGTAATTTCACCACCCCCGGGCCAGTGCGAGTGTCGAGCGCTGATTAATTGTTTCTGATTTTTCTTCTTGATCAGAAATCTGAGCTTCAGCAGATGGAGGATAAACCAGAGAGGATCAGCGGGGCTCAGCAGCACCAGAGGACTGTCACATCACTCCAGAAACAGATTGCTGCTATCACCAAGAAACTGGAAGAGGTAAGATGATGGTGATGGAGATGATGATGATAATGATGATGGTGGTGGTGGTGGTGGTGATTATGGTGGTGATGATGATGATGGTAGTGCTGATGGTCGTTATAATAAGTGTAGTGACACCAGAGGGCTGTCACATCACTCCAGAAACAGATTGCCGCTGTCAACAAGAAACTGGAAGAGGTATGATGATAAAGATGATGATGATGATGATGATGATGATGATGATGATGATGATGATGATGGTAGTGTTGATGGTGGTTATGATAAGGGTAGCAACACCAGAGGACTGTCACATCGCTCCAGAAACAGATTGCTGCTATCACCAAGAAACTGGAAGAGGTAAGATGATGGTGATGGAGATGATGATGATAATGATGATGGTGGTGGTGGTGGTGGTGATTATGGTGGTGATGATGATGATGGTAGTGCTGATGGTCGTTATAATAAGTGTAGTGACACCAGAGGGCTGTCACATCACTCCAGAAACAGATTGCCGCTGTCAACAAGAAACTGGAAGAGGTATGATAAATATGATGATGATGATGATGATGATGATGGTAGTGCTGATGGTGGTTATGATAAGGGTAGCAACACCAGAGGATTGTCACATCGCTCCAGAAATAGATTGCTGCTATCACCAAGAAACTGGAAGAGGTATGATGATGGTGATGAAGATGATGATGATGATGATGATGGTGGTGGTGGTGGTGATGATGATTATTATGATGCTAATTATGATGATGATGAAGATTTTGAGATGATGGTGATGAAGATGAAGATAATGATGACAGGGGTGATGTGGATAATAGAGTTGGTAATGATAATGTTGATGGTAGTAATGATAACATTATTTACTTTTGGTGGTGGTGATGATGATGACGACGATGATGATGATGGTGGTGGTGGTGGTGAAAATGAGAATGGTAGTAATGATGATGATGATGATGAATATGATGAAGATAGTGATGCTGGTGATGGTGGTAATGATGTGGTGATGAATACATTGACAAGATTGATGTTTTTGAAAAAGATAGAAACTATGATTCTGATAATGGTGAAAGAAGATCTAAACACATGGCGTGCATAGCACCTCTTACATTTCTTTCAAATGTAGCTTTCACATAGAAACCGTTGTAAGAACATTTTCAAATGCCTTTCCTTATCTAGGCACAAGTTGCTGTCGTGACCTATCAGAAGAATTATGACGGGGCTCAAGAGAGACTAAAAGAAGTTGAGACATACTCGGCCAGGATTGATGAGGAAATGGAAAAACTGGATGAAGTTGGAGGAGAAAACAAAGAGTAAGTGATCTGCAGCTGTGTGATTATTACATATTTTGTTGCTAACTTCAGTTGTATTTGTAAGTGTTGACATACTTGGCCAGAATCGATGACGAAATGGAGAAACTGGATGAAGTTGGAGGAGAAAACAGTGAGTAAGTGATCTGCAGTAATATAGTTTCAACAGAATTCTTGCTTATTTCAGTTTTAGGTAATTTATTCCCAAACATTGAAAAGGGCAGAAATATAATTTTTTTAGATATATATAAACAATGCATTAAATAAATGCTCCTCATAATTTTCAGATAATCAAACAAAAAGATGTGAATAAACAACTTATTTCAAAGACTTATTTAGATAGAAAAAACATGCAGTATGGCATTTTGATTCCTCTGCAACTGAAGTGGCTGGAGGCATTATTTCTAATCAGTTATTATATTTAATTTAGTAGTAAGGAAAGATAGCGTGAAGAAAATCTTTTGAGTATAAAACATTAATAAATTTGTTTTGTTTCATTTCCTGTAGGGTTCTGGAAAAACTTAGAGGCTTGGTGACAATGAATGAGAGCTTGAAGAAGCAGGAACAAGAATTCAGGGCACATTGCAAGGTATGAATGTGTTGTATGTATATTACATATTGTAAAATTAAGTTTTCTTTTGTTCCTTAATTAAATAGGCTGACAAAATCTAACATTATTTATGAGCCAATGCTAATTTGTGTGAACTTGGTGACTTGAATTAATGTTTTTGTCTGTAACTAGAGTTTAGGGCACATTACAAGGTATGAATGTGTTATGTTGAGGGCTTAATATTGTAAAGTTTAAAATGTGAGTTGTGTATGTTGAAATAGGTTTAAAAGAATCCATATTTTTTAGGAGCAAGTTATTACAAAATAAAAAAGGAAATGAATACAAAAATATAATTTTAGTGAACTCAGTAACTTCTCACTTGTATTAATACGTTTGTGTCTATGCATGTGTTGTTGTTTAATTGTTTTAATTGTTTTTATTTAAGAGTAATTTCCTTATGACTTATGACTTCAAAATATTGTCTTATTTTATAGGTCAACTGAAAATATGAGAGGTGATTTATATTCCCCCTTTCCCCAGTATAAAATAGTTTAAGCTATTTGCTTATTCTTATAAATATTTCCTCAATTTATGAAGAAATGCAGAGACTGAAAGCTACCATAGCCGAGGTGAAAGGAAGAGAAGGAAGTGGAGAGACCCAGCTTTCCAAGAGAGACCCAGCTCATCGCATAGCTGTTCAAAATATTGTATTATTTATGCCAACTTTAAAGTATAGAGGAGATTTATATATCCCCACCCCCCCCCCCCCCCCATAACTAATTTCTGCAAGCTAGTTGTTATTTTCATAAATATTTCCTCAATTTAGGAAGAAATGCAGAGACTGAAAGCTACCATAGCTGAGGTGAAAGGGAGGGAGGATAGCGGAGAAACGCAACTATTCGAGAGAGATCAACTCATTGCAAAATTGTTCAAAATATTGTTTTATTTTGTCACTTTGAAGCAATATTGGTGACTTGGTGCATAGACCCCATTCCTGCCCAAAATAGTGCAAGCTATTTTCTTATTCTTATAAATATTTCATAAATTTAGGAAGAGATGCAGAGACTGAAAGCTACCATAGCCGAGGTGAAAGGGAGGGAGGAAAGCGGAGAAACGCAACTATCCGAGAGAGACCAACTCATTGCAAAGCAGTACGAAGCAGACAAAGAGAAGCTTCACAAAATCAGACTCCTACTGGTAAGATAAATCAGTTCGCCTTCCCTAACTTGATTATTAAAGTACATTGATGTTAAGTACAGTTAAAGTGAGGTTAAATAGTGGAATACCTGCAAATATACACAATGACCAGGAAAGGAGACTAATTCAAATACAGTCAAACCTAGGGTTAGGTGAAGAGGTGATCTGGTCTAGGTAATCAGCCCTGGTTCGAACCTCGGCTGCGTCTCTCGGATGGTGATGATAAAGGGTGGTCCCAGACGTAAATAATCAACATTAATTGAAAGGTGACAGGAAGGGTGGCTGGAGAGAAAAAAAAATTAATTTTGCATTTTTTGGTTCTTGTTTTATATATCTGTAGGCACGTAAGAACCGGGAGATTTCCCAACTCCAGCGCAAGATTGACGAGGTCCCGACGAGGGCAGAGCTGACCCAGTATCAGAAGAGATTTGTTGAGCTCTACAACCAAGGTAAGGTTTGTAGTAATATCGTCGGGTGAGAATAAGAAGGGCGTTCAGTCGCTTTTGGGTTAAATTGAGTTATGCATACCATGTTTTAGATCAGAATATGTGATGCAAAATTTCCTGGTAATGATTGCCTTTATGTCTTATTTGGTGAACATTTCACAAGTATAAAGGACAGCTACATTGGCTTTCAATCTTTAAATATGATTATCTCCAAAGTACATAGTGACATAGTGCCATTCTTTATCTCAACCCAAACTATGTGGCAGGCATTCTAAATGATTTGATAGATTACCGACAAGGAAAAACATTGCTGACCAAGAGAGGTTAACTTTTTGCAAATTAGCCACATTATAACAAGGTTATTTTACTGGTACAAGCTCTTTATAATCTTTTGTTGTTTTACTGTGATATAGCAGGGTACATGTCATAGTCCCAAGCTCCCCATTATAACGAGGTGCCACTGTATTAAGTTGCATTTGTCATAATGTTCCTACTCTCCCCTTCTCCAATCTTTTTCTCCCACTTTTAATAGTTGCCAACACTCATAGGGAGACCAAGCAGTTCTACACACTCTACAACACGTTAGATGATACCAAGCTGTATCTGGAAAAGGAGGTCTCACTGCTCAACTCAATCTATGACACCTTTGAACAGTAAGATGGATGATATTTTTCTAATTATTAATTATTGATGATGAAGATGATGATGATGATGATAATAATGATGATGATGATGATAATGATGATGATGATGATGATGATGATGATGATGATGATGATGATATTTGATGGTGATGACGACGACGACGACGACGACGAAGACGACGACGACAACGACGATGATGATGATGATGATGATGATGATGATGATGGTGATGAGGATGATGATATTAATAAGAATGATAATAAAAATGATTATGATAATGTTAAAATGAAAGAAGAAAGATGACGCAGCAGGTTTATACTATTAATTTATTCCTGTTTCTATTGCTAGGGCGATGGCCACATCTGGAGGGAAGGACCAATTCCTCAAGCAGTTTGAGCAGATCGTGGCAGGTGTCAAGCAGAACTACTCAAAGGTAATGTCCTGCTTGAATTGATTCATTTATGACTTGTTGGATTCATTGGTTTAATATATTTTGTTTCTTTCTAATTGACATAACTCATAATTGATTGACTGACAAACTGGTTGGTTGGTTGGTTGGTTGGTTGATCAGTCAGTCAGTCAGTCGCTTGTTCTGACAGACAGACATTGATTGGTTGGTCGGGTGGTTGGTTGATTGATTAGATATCAGTTGATTGAGATTGTATGAGTGAGTGGTAAATCAATTAAATGATAGATGCATGAAGATGGATAGATTGATAGATTCATGTAGATTGATATTAAAGTAGATGCATAAATGTAATAAATGTATAGATAAGTTGCATTGATGACTATTGATTTTTGATCATCTTTTTAACTATACAAAAGATGGATCAATGTATCAGTTGATTGATTGTATTTCTCTCTGCTCTTTGAAGGTTGAAAAGAAGAAACAAGAGGGGCCAACTCAACAGCACATATTTAGATCTGGTAGAGAAACAGTGTCTCTATGAATAGATAGATGGATGGGTGGGTAGATGGATAGATAAATATATATATAGATGGATAGATAGATAAGTAGATATGTAATCAACTTTTCAACTTTACTCTTTACTTTTACTCTTTAACTTTACTGGATTGAATGTCTCTTTCTCTTTAAAGGTGGAAAAGAAGAAGCAGGAAGAGAAGATGAAGAGGGACCAGCTCAACGACACATATTTAGATCTGGTCGAGAAAC
>JBAMJV010003252.1:0-100000 GCA_037951105.1 Echinarachnius parma
ACCTTAAAGCTCAGATTTCGGATATTTCATATTACCCTAAAACAGATCATTTAAATATATAATAGAGACTTGCGACTTTACCATAAATAGCTCATTACATTATTTTAGCTGATGATTTATATGGATCATTCGGAATACAAATATAACAATATGCTTTTTTCATTACTTATGTATTGCGTTGTTTAGTTATAATTTCTTATTTCAAACTCTCTTTAAACCATAATTAGCCCAAATAACGACATTAAGATTCTAGCAATTCAAAAATTCAATCATAATTACAGGAAATGATTTTCTCTATGTTTGTAATTAAACAACTTGGGCTGACATGCGAAGTCGCAGGGTCGCGTGACTTTGAAACGGAAAAGATGTATCTAATGCTTAGGATAAATATAAGAAGGCCAAACGCAATTTTGGTACTTAGGCAAAATGACGTATAACATGAATTGCATTCAGTAATATTTGATATTGGCAATGTTAATCCTTTTCTATATAGAAAAAAACGGTAGCAGTAAGTGTGCGCTATGATGTTACTAATTGCAGGTCTAGAGTAGTCTAGGTTCTATACTCTGTATACACCTTTCCCCCATATATCGCGTAACCCTGTGAATCTGTATCCCCGCTGTATACACCTTTCCCCCATATATCGCGTAACCCTGTGAATCTGTATGCCGGTGAACCTGTACGGAAACAGAGTATATGAAAACTTTGCAATAGCTCCGCTATACAGAGATACACAGCGCACCGAATGTGTTGAACATATCGAGTAGGTTCAGATCGTAGTCTGTGTATTGCATACCAAATTACAAATGTCAGCCGAAGATCTTTACTTCAAACTTAGTAGTTTATTGTAAAACACTTGTTATCAATGCTGTTTTCTCTTTTTATACACCCACTTATGAAACACATCATTTTACAATGGGATTCTCACTTTGTTCATTATTTTGTTATTCACAGAGTACAATGTCTATAAAAATGCAACTCATATTGAAGACTAATGCCCGCCGTGAAAATCCACTCGAATTCCCTCGCCTTGCCAAGTTTTCCTATACTCTGTTTCTGTACAGGTTCACTGGGCGTACAAATGCACCGGGTTACGCGATATATGGGGGAAAGGTGTACTGTATACAGAGTATAGAACCTAGACTAGTCTCGAGCCGGTCTTGCACCAAACTCCCGATATACTAGAATGTAAAGAACAGAGCCTTGCATACCTGGTATTGATACAGGTGCAGAGACCTATAGAGTACCGATGTGTGACGTCAGAGCTATTCATTGCCATGGGTAATGGTTCTAAACAATGTCAGGCAAGCAATGAATTGGGGATTTAGCGGTTGCTAAGAAGGCAATCGCCCGGCTCCGACCACTATAAAATGCCAGTATGAAAGGACAAGTTGTTTAGAACCATTACTATGCCATAACAAAAGCATGTGACGTCACTACTTCGGTACTCTATAGAGCTGTTTGATTCACTTTATTCATATACTCACAAAAAGTAAGTTCCCCCCTAGCATTTTTTGTTATATCTCAAAAAGTGTTCTACCGATTTTTATTTCGCAAACGGTAATGGATGCGCAATTTTCTTACGCATAATGTGAATGGTAAATGGTTGCCATATAGTTACGTTTTCATCATCAAAAAATGTATTTTCTGATACAAAGTACCAACAAAAAGTTGCTCTTTCAGTTTTATGAAAATGTATGAGATGTATGAAAAATGCTAGGGGAGGGCACTTACTTTTGGTAAGTAGTGTATAATTATATAGGAGATACAATTGTGTCAAAATTATTTGTTTACGACGTGCAATGCACATGTGCCGTTACGTATCCGGACTACTACCCCTCTGGACAATTACCATCAGAAAATTAGCCCACTGGGACAATTACCCCCTACAAAATTATATCCATGATAATCACACGCAGTATAATAACACTAAATATCTAAATGTCTTTGGGGTTAATTTCATGGAGGTTATTCTCTTAAGCGATAATTGTCCTGGGAGTAACTGTTTTGGGTGTACCTGTCTTGGGGGTACCTGTCTTGGAGGATATTTGTCCTAGGTTGGTAATTGTCCAGTGGGTAGTAATCCTAGTACCGTGCCACCACTGTACTTAACTAAGCTTGATTTGTTGAATGTATTAATACAGCTAACGCGTTTATAGGCAAAATTATCGCATTTCCATAACAAGATGTCTTACAATAATATGCTAGTAAAGACACAATTATTTGTAATAACGTATCACAAGTTGTATGGATATTTGTCAGATTTAACAGTTTTTCTTACAACTGTTTGTTTCACTTAAATTCGTTATTGATGTTTACATAGTTATAAGTCTAGTTGGATTTTCTATACTGTTGGTATATCGTTTTTATTACGCAAACATGTTATTATGTGGTAAATTGTTTGCTTGCATACAAAGATCAATACATACATTCCCAAGAAGTAATGGCATTTGTATTTCTCCTCCGGAACATTACCTTGCACCTTTAATATTTAGTTTTGTTTATTATTACTGTGAGATATTGTGTTTAAAGACACACTTCGCTATACATTATGACATTGGCATGACATGTTAACACCATATTGTGTCAAATATAACTTGTTCGATGTTCATATTATGTATCATAAGTACAATAACATTTTTCACGTTAGGATACAAATTAACGCTGAAATAATGTTGAAGTTTTGCAAACATAGGCTCATATAGGTGTATGATATCTTTAAATAATTGTGTGGATTTCATCTTTCATTTATATTAGACCCATAATGTAGATACTATGGATACAAAGTGAACTATAACCTGAATTATTAGAACAATATTACAACAAAACGTGTTGATATTTCATCTTTGTTTAGATACATGAATGTGTAAAATTAAACTATGCTGACGTATTCAAAATCTGACAAAGTACGAACTACAAGTGTATGTCCATGGGCGTAGATACTTACGTAATACATATTCATCAGTGGGGGGTGGGGGGGGGGGGGGGGGGGGTGTGAATGAATAGATCACCCCCCGCGCCCTGGTGAATATGTATCAATGACAAATCTACGCCCATGAATATGTCCTATTGGTAAAGTGTGTATTGTTCCATGTTAAATGACTGCCATATTGCCGAGTCATTAGCGAAAACATTTCTACAGTTGTATATATAGTTGAACAAATTCAACGATTTTTGGGGGGATAAATTATATATACCCCCAGAACAAAATAAAATGTGTTTATACTCCTTTTAGAATTACAAGTCAACAAGTCAATATAACGCGCTTGTATCTGTAACGAACATTATCATTTCGAGAAAAAACATAATCAAGTTAATATTCAAACCCAGAGGTAATAATAGCCTTTACTGAAGTTCAAGTGTATTTGTTTTGAGATATCAGTGCGAATGATACGACATAATTATAATTATGGTAGCTTCAGTCACGAATCTGATATCATAACGTCTTTATTCTCCCTAACCCTCAGTAAAAGCAAAACACAATCTCAAGGGTTATTTACTTGTTAAATTGTTGTCTTGATTTTACAGCGATTAAACATATCATCGAAGAGTGATCTTTGCATACCGCCATATGGTTAATTTATCTAACACGTTATCATATAATTTATATATAAGTTTCAGTAAAGAAATCTCAAAACACATAAACAAAAAATTACTACTATATATATTGTATAAAAAACGCATATTGATTTTAATGACACAATTGCAACTACTTGTAACTAGAGTATACTCTCCTAATAAGATTTGGCATAAATCATGCCGCGGCTAACCCCCCCCCCCCCCCCCCCCCCCCCGCGGCACTTTACCGGTTAATGGTGTATTTGTACAAGTATTGATTATAGTTCGTAGCTTTTATCAAGTAATTACGAGCTAGTTAGCAGTTCTCGAAAACAGTCTCGGCCGTGTTGCAGAAAGAAATGCAAATGATTGTAAAGTTCCAATGAGTAAGATCATGTGAATAAATTGCCAAATCTGATTGGTTACAATGCGCACATTTTCTCACTTTCAATTAATCGCAACTTTACATTCGATTTCAACTCTTTCTGCAACGGGGCCCATATTAAATATGCGCAAGGCAAATATAACACGTCAGTTAAAAGGCATTGGCTACTAATCTGTTAACGAAAATGTTAAATTTCTTTAATTAACACAAACATTAGACATACTGACTAATGAATATGTTAGACTTCATGTCTGAATCCTTCTTACAAACCACATGCACCCACACCTTGCATACAACACAAGCATAAATGCATACACCTATGCAAAGTACAAAATAACGATTGAACGGGGATGACGTCAGCAATGATATCGGTCGAACCCCTAAATAAGTTTATGTTTGAACGTGTATCCACACCTTGCATACAACACAATTACAAATGCATACACCTATGAAAAATACACACTACAAAATACAAATGCAAAATAAACATAAAATGTGAATGGCGTTGGCAATGAACCCAGTCGAACGCCTAAATTAGTATCTTGTTTAACTCAAAAACATGTGATTTATATAGAAATTACAGAATTTTCACTTTATGATAATCATGCTGTCAATTATGCTGTTGTGTATACTATTATGTTAACTCTTAATAACATTAACATTATTAGCACCATAAAATAGAACATGTTATATTTTGTGTACTAATTTATTTGTGTTATTGTATAGTAAACGTAATAAAGTATGTGACAAGCCATCTTTTACGAAGTGGATGAGTTGTGTAGATTTTGTCGATGTTATGTCCCTACCGGAGCGAACACAGTGTGCCACATTGTGAACGCTCTGTAGTTCACAGTGTGGACCACAGTGTTAAATTGGAGTGTTTCCGGAGTGTGAAAACATACAGTGTGAACACATTGTGATCATGCTATGAACTCACTGTGCGAGGACACCGTCGCCATAGTGTAAAATTATCTGCTTTCGGTATGTAAAATAGTTTGCTCACACTGTGTATCCCAGCAAAGTCACATTGCGTTCACAGTGTGTTCACACTGTAAATTTGCTTTCACACTGTGAAAATTCGCCAGTTAAATATTCAAGCACATTGTGTCCTTTCCCGTAGGGTTATGAAGAGCTAAGTTCCAATAGGCGCTAAATTCATTTTCTATAATAATTGAGTTAACGATATCACTAGAAGAGATGAGCTACGTAGCAATCTAGAAATCAAAATCTGAGGACAAATTACAAAATAAAAATATATAACGTTCCATTTTCATATTTCCATAGCCATGTGAACGAGGTCGGACAAAGCAAACCGCGTTTCTACAAAGTTTAACAGGTGGTTTATGTTAACCCCTACGCTTCTAAGTAATTTGAAGCTATCCCACAGTGCCAACTGCGCCCAAATAATACACTATTGACTATGCCTCCAGTAGCATATCAACACTTGGTTATATTGTTCATACTAATTATCCAACACGGACAGTTTGGCTTTCAATTATGTTATTGTAAATCATACAGAGCCATTAAAGCCAAATGGCAGTATTGGGACACGCCCACACACACACAAATAAAATGCTTTCATTATGAGTACCTATCATGTGATAGAATAAGAGCTCAGTTCCAAAAGGAACTAAATATACTTTCCAGAAAATGTATCAGTACATTAATAACCTACCTAACGATCTAGAATCCTAATTTTAGGACAAATTACACAATCAAATTCAAAATTTGGAATGATCCATATTTATATTCTCAAAGGCATGTGTACAAAGTATGACAAAGAAACCAGCTTTACTCCAAATTTGACTAAGTGGATTCAGCGCCTTTTGGAAGAAAGCTCTTTTCTTTCACATGGTTACTATCATAACTTATATGTTAATGTCAATATTTATACCCCAACTGCCTTTGATATGACTGTTTAGCATTAAAGGGGTAATTCAGTTTTGGTAGAGAGGGCGCAGCACAACACAATTTTTTCGTGCGGTAATGAAAAACTGAGTGTTGAATTTGAAAGAACATGCAATTTTAATGGCAGAATACACTTTATTTGGTCAAAATCGGTTCAGAAATGGCTGAAATATTTATAAATATATCCGATTGTATTTATTTGGGCTCCAAATAAATACGATGATCTTTTGAAAAAAAAAAATACAAAACAATGCTTACACTTTTTCAAAAATGTTCAAAAGCGGTTTTTAAGTAGTTGTTGATGATCTCTCTATTCAAGCATCATTTCAACAAAACATTACATGCATAATTTTGCATGAACAATGGTTGAAACCAATACCTTTTTAGAGAGCGCCCTCTTGTGTTTTAATTACTATGAATGATAACATGCTTTTTCCTTGTGTAATTTTGTATACCTTTCGATCATAGTGGAGTTATAACTATTATTTTGTAATGTTACTGTGCAGGTTTTGGTTTTAGCAAAACTGTTCTACCCCTTTAAGATGTTCGTAATGATACAATTTGTTTACAAACAGATTCGATTTCACCGCATACATTGGATGCAATTACTATGCAAGAGCACGTATGCATGGTAAGCGGGCTTCTCGACCAATTTCCAGGCCAGAGGAGTGAGACGAACAAGCGGTGAATTTAGGCTAAAACTAACAGGCGTGCATTAAAGTTCCATCGTTATTTCTGCATTTAACGATTCTAAGGTTCGGATTCTACCACACATTCCCGAATGCAGTAATTTGGCTTTAACATTGGCCATATTCAGTTGGACCCAGGGCATTATGAAATTCGCCCTTTTATGGTTTATTGACACCATCGGTGTTATAAGATGGAACTAAATACCCATACTCTGATACTCTGATACTTCGACGTGGGACTCAGGTATTTTCCAAACCTGTTCTTCGAAATCTCGTGTCATTCTCCTTTTCATTTTGGGGGTCGATCCGGACCGGATATCAATCTGTGAGATTTCTTTCCACCGTTTCACTTTCCGTCGACTCCACTTGCTCTTCTTTTGTGTACGTCTATTTCATGGGATACACAGAAGAGACATAAAGCGAGAGGAAATTGTTCTTAGAAGAGTAAATTAATTTGTAAACTTATCCTTATTCATTTAAATGTGATTAAAAGTGAGCAAAGAAAAATGGGATTCCAACGGGATTCGAACCCGAGACCTCCGGATTGCTAGACCGGTGCTCTACCGACTGAGCTATAGAAAACCCTACGACGGCGTTCTTCCCAGAAACCCCTTAATTCAACTTTGCTCAAGTAGTCAGAAGCTTTATAAACCTGACATAAACCCGAAGCGGATTAAAATCAACTTGGGGATAAATGCGAGGGATCGCCGAAGCGATACAGCTTTTTATAATAATTAATTCAAACATATAGGGAAACTGACCAAGAATATATTGTGATTAAAAGAGAGCAAAGAAAAATGGGATTCCAACGGGATTCGGACCCGAGACCTCCGGATTGCTAGACCGGTGCTCTACCGACTGAGCTATAGAAAACCCTACGACGGCGTTCTTCCCAGAAACCCCTTGATTCAACTTTGCTCAAGTAGTCACGGGATTCGAACCCGAGACCTCCGGATTGCTAGACCGGTGCTCTACCGACTGAGCTATAGAAAACCCTACGACGGCGTTCTTCCCAGAAACCCCTTAATTCAACTTTGCTCAAGTAGTCAGAAGCTTTATAAACCTGACATAAACCCGAAGCGGATTAAAATCAACTTGGGGATAAATGCGAGGGATCGCCGAAGCGATACAGCTTTTTATAATAATTAATTCAAACATATAGGGAAACTGACCAAGAATATATTGTGATTAAAAGTGAGCAAAGAAAAATGGGATTCCAACGGGATTCGAACCCGAATCCCGTTTAATTTAATGTTAACTTTGCACATACATTGTATTTCACAATCGTGACGTGCGTGAGTGCTTAAAGGTACCCGAGTCTATGTATGGTTAAGCGCCACATGACATTCGCGGTATCACACAAAATATAACTAAACGAGTTATGGTCCCTTGCCTGGATAAAAGTTGCAGCAACGACAATTTCGCGGACTACGAATTGCGATTTGTTTTCCTTGGCTGTGTTTATGTCTTTTATATGCCAAGGCCAGCCATCGGACTCTTTCGAGTGGCATTTAAATAACTCTTTTCAGGGACTGGCTAACGACCTTACGAAGTATTGTTAGACCAGTTATATGATCCAAGAATAAGTATTTTGGGTGTTATGTAAATGTAACAAATGGAGGGCCAAGATAATAAACTTTCATTTAGTCTAATGAGATGATTATTTTCTATACTCAACGCGGTCCTAGTGATACGAGTATCATTATAGGTTTCAAACCACCTAGTTTTCTCATGTCTAAGAGTCGTTTACATAAAATTATGTGAGACAACGACTTTATCCTTACTTTATGTTTAATGCTAATGGTATACTAACTTCTGGACTGCATATGGTCTCGCCATAATCATCGTTTATCTCCTCGTACTCCACTTCCGACGAACGCTGTAACGCATAATTTGGAAAACGAAATAATAATATTCTTACACTCCCAAAGATGAATAGACGTAATTTATCATTCTTGCATGAATTACATCAGATCTATATATCCTAGTTTGAAAAAGAAAGATTATACGCCAATTGTCTTTTAATTTAATTGGCCACTCATGGTCACTCATCTTATCAATTTTACGAAATCTTACGAAATTTGATCCCAATTGCAAATTATTATTGTATGTGTCAAAATAACTTAAATGTTGTCAAAGACAAAACTGTAACTATCAAAATACTGTAAAGGACTGTTTGGTCTAGATTTGTTCACCTTGTTGGGTTGACCTTGATGATGTGTCCAGCGTCTGAGTTCAATAGTAGAACAATTGTTGGCGGCCTGAATCTCCATGTTCTGGATGGTTTCTTGAAGCTGTGACATGATCGATGTCAAGGCAATGGGAATGTTTGCCAGTGGGACTTGGGATCGTTGTAAGCCCACGGATTCAGTCACTCCCAGTCCAGAAGACATGATAGATAAGCATGGGTCATTGTGCTGTGGATTTGCAGGAGTAACGGGCAGACTTCGCTGAATTTGTAGTCGTGAGTGCTTTGCTGATGGTTGTCGCTGTCTAGGCTTGTATGAAGAGCTGCAGCCTTCAATATCACAAAAAGTATGATATGAGTTAAGATAAGTACAGAGGTGAGACGAATTGTAAAAGAAAACGATATATTTCCTGTATTGTAAGCTCAATTGTATAATTGTCTTCTAAATTCTTTTTAAATTATAAAATAACTTTAAAAAAGGCTCGGTTTATATAGCTTCATTTTATCCCAAAACTTCGAAATACTTTCCTTGTTTATTCATAGTGTACAATTATTACAGCCTTAGAAAGAATTGGTCATATTCAGATTTCTCACATAAGACTAACATTGCGAAACTTACGTTTAATGTAGAAGGTAAAGCGAATTATAATTCAAACATCAAAACGAAAAATCCTAGGGCCATTCCAATGACTGTTCTAAAAACTCCCAGGATGTATGACAAGTTGTCTTCTGTTTTCTCTGTCCAGACATCTGTACATTTTAGTTAAAATGTACAACGCTAATGTTATGTGTCGGAAGACAATTCACACAGGTTAATGAGTTTGAGCATTGAGGTTCATGGCCCTGATATACACCCTGAAAAAGGTGTATTTTTATCACAGAACTTTCGTGGCCCAAAACGGCTCAAATTGAGTTGCACCGGGCCATTGGGAAAGTGCTTTTATCTAGCCAGCAAATAGTCATTTCCATTATCAAAATATAAAATTGCTTAAAGGGATAGTTAAGTTCTGGTAAGGAGAGTACAGTTTTGGTGAAACTGAATTTTAGTAACCAAAACCTGCATCATTACATTACAAACTAATAGTTATAACTAGAAAGGAACACACAATTACAAATGACGTAGTAAAGATCATGTTATCATTCAAAAAGAGCCATTAAAACGTAAGAGGGCGCTCTCTAAACACTCATCGGTTTCAACCATTTTGAATAAAATATTGTGCATGTGATGTTTTGTTGAAATAGTGATTAGATAGAGAAATAACCAACAACTATTTAAATACCTATTTTGTAACTTTTTGAAAAGAGGAAGCATTTTTTGAATTCTTAACGGCTGGTTTAAAATTCTCTAATAAACCTGGGGCCCCAGCTTTATTACAAATTGTTATATTTGTGGATATTTCAGCCGTCTCTGAACCGATTTTGATCAAACAAAACTAAATATGTTTTTATTTCAAAAGTTGTTGATGATATCTCTATTGAATTATTATTTTTAACAAAACATCAAATGCACAATTTTGTATGAAAATTGCTAAAACCAATAAGTTTTTAAAGAGCGCCCTAGTTGACCAATTCTCAACTATCCCTTTAACATTAATTCCGATAGTAATCACAGTATTTTGAGGTTTCCTGAGGGAAGTTTGAATTAATCTAGCAAGTGTTAACCCTTTATACTTGTATTTTGATTTTGAAGTTTACAACCCAAATTGGTATTTAACAAAAGGGTAAAAAGGGTAAAGACTGCAGTGTATATTAAAGTGAGGTACTTGTTTAGTCTTGTTGCAACATGATTTTATATTTAAGTTTGGTATGATGAAACCATGCGACATCCATTAAGGAAAAAGAAAAGAGTAAGTAGTAATTGATGTAGTATATATATGTAATGTTTGATTGAGTTTATGATGACTTCAAAGAGTTGGACTACTTTATGCTGTTTTACTTTGCGACTATCCCCTACAATAATCAAAATAAATAAACAAACAACACAATGCAAAATATTGTGCGTGCAGTTGGAAGTGAATATTTGTGTTCAATAGAATACGAAACAATGACGAGAAATATTTATAATTATTATTCGTTCAAGCATTGGGCGGGGTTGGGGGGTGGGTGGGCATGGGAGAGACATGACTTCCGATAATTTTACAAAACAATGTATTTATGTATACCAGGACTGAATGCCACTGACAAGTCGAACGTTTTTTCTGTTTTCACCGATGTGATTTCTTGCGGTACAAGACACATGTTCAAATATCCTAGCTCAGGCCCTGGTAATGACCAGTGAGGCATTCACTATGGTGCCATGAACACTTTTTGAAGCAAAGTGGTTTGTTGATTCTTGAGAAACGTTGCTTTTTACTGCATTGCCCGACATGTCAGTCCACGTGATGTTTTCCTTCCGGATACGAATCACTCGTGCATAACATATTTATATTATATTGATTGTCGTATGTTCCCATTCCGATCCCAAAATCTCGAAAATTAGGTGAATCTGTGTAAGAACATTTTAAAAGTCAAGATTTTTTATTTTTGTGAAATATTGTATAACAGATGATAATATGCGACAATAAAAACAAAAGTTGCATCAAGTTACAAATGACGAACGAAGTAAGAAGTTAAGAACACAATAGTGGACTTTGTATCGAGTGATAAATATGTTATGATCACAAATATTTACAATTGCCTCATAGCGACGAAGTCAAGTAGTCCAATATGTTGTTTACACAAAGAAATACATGCCCCCAGATTCATTTATATTGATTTCAATGTGATGGTAAAACACCAACGTCATGAAGCTGAGGTGGGATAGGATCATTCAGTATGCAAATATTTGATTTCAAATAATTGGGGCACCTCGTCATGTGCAATGAGATAGCGCCATGCTTACAATTTTCTTCCATAGTTTATTATTTACGCTATACGTGAGAGAACCGTTTTTCTTACATTCAACTACTAAGACAATCTCAGCATTAACTGAGTATTTGACATGCAAATATAGGTGCCTGCATGTTCCACTTGTTACTTGTTGATGTATAGAAATTGATCGGGGTCTTATTCGGAGTGGACTACTCAAATGCTGCCTTCAAATCCTCGTATCTTGACCATTGGAGTTGACGCCCCGTCATATTGAGTGACATCGAGCAAGTCAGCGTGAGGTTTTCCATCCCTTCTGCAAGGTAATTGGTCTGAACATTTGATGTTATTGTCGGTGGTCCTGGCTAAGATAAAAATTGCAATAGCCCTTATTTATGTTTGTTACCAAAAAATGCGTTTTGGGGAATCACGTTTGTGTGGAATGTGTTCTGTATTAAAACTTTATACTCTGTACGGGTCAAAACCACTATCTCGGCACAATTGAACAGTCAGAAAATTTCAAAAATATAGTTCTTGCCAAACGTTTGATTTGAATTCCATTCTAAAGGACATAATTGGTAGTATATACTCCGAGAAAATTGGCACCAAATGTTAATGTGCAAGAATCGCGTGCTTCATTTTGATAAAAAGGTGTAACATACGTTACCATCAACATTTCACATGATAGCTAGTTAGTTTTAAAGTTGGTAACTGAAGGTTACAATCATGCAAATAAACAACAAAGTGTATATAAAACCATTGAAACATATTTGTGAACATCGCTTCTAGTCGGGCGTCCGTTAACGATATCCAAAGATATGTGATTTGGCCGTAACGTATGTTTCAAATTGGTAACGTAAGTTACATTAGTGTTGTTTGAATACCATTTTGGCCTTGAAAATGATTGCTAAGCTCACCCTGAACCACATACAGATGGCGTAAACAAGTTTGCTACCAATTTAGATAGTTATTAAGTATATCCTACACACATTTTTGTACGCATGGTAACGTATGTTACATCACGTAAGTTACATCATGGCCTTCAATCGGTTGAATAAGCAACATTTAGTTGAACTTAATTTTCATTTCGCGTAATATCAATCTACTTCATTGGCCTCAACTCCAGAATATTATATTTATTGATATTATAGTGTTACCTATATTCAAAATTTGTGGTAGCGTATGTTACACCTCTTAAATCTACCTTTTTATCCCGTCTCTTTTTTATGTTCCCAGTCACATTTCTTTTGTATCTTGACTTTCAAACATGTTTTTACTTGTATGCCATGTTCTCATCATTGGAAAAATAAGTTAACTGTACAGATGTCAGCATCTAAGCATATCCTTTTTTTAGTAGAATAACAGTAACGTATGTTTCAGTAGATTTGGCGACACATTTCCAATGGGCATCAACATTTTATATGAAGTGGGATCATTCAAACTTGTATTATGTTTCATTATGCTGTCATGAAACCGCATTTTTTCTGCTCCAGGCCTGTGTACTCTCATATTTATACTAAACTGGAAAAACTGAATGATTTTGTCTTGGCGACATGGGTGTTTTGGTACCTCAGCCATATTATATCCCCTGTCATTTGTTTATTTCACTTTCAATCGCTTTAAATGTATGGTAACTTTTACGAGAAGGACCCTCACTATCAAATAAAAGTAAAATTTTGCTGGTGTAAAGTTAAATCTCTTCTCTAGATTAGCAGGATCACTGGCGGCACAATTGGTGAAGTGGTTTTGATAGACAATTCCAACACTTTCAATATCGTTGCAGAGAACGTGTTAATATCATATATCGCTGAAGGCTTGCTCACACATTAAAGGGGACTACCACGCAAATAACCGCATAGGCATATATGTTTTAATACCGCTGCTTGATATTTAATAGATGACCAACACTTTGCAAAGGGTTATGTAATACATAGACTATGGAATTAATTGTCAAAATTAATGGAACCAACATGGCCTTTGGATCCGTAAACGTCAAATGCTTGCCAATACATGCGTTCATTTGGAAAAAGCATAATCAAGGAAGATGTTTTAGTTATAGACAATATTATAGTCTTCATATGCAGACCCATATGCAAATACTTTAGTATGGTGATGAGTTTTTCAATTATACAATTTGTCTTGCTACCAATTTTCCTGAAGTGCTATTCGGAATTGACTTCTACATCTATACCTTACATATATATAAGAATAGTGTTGTGGGTGTTGGTTCTTGTTGAAGGGATCTAGTAACTTTGTTGACATGTGGAAAAGGTGATGAATGGTTGATAACATGTGTATTGTTGTGATCCAATATCCTCACTAAGAAAAAATGGGTCAATGTTGGACCTTTGAAAAGGTGCAAACCGCTTGACTCATAGTTGCTCCTTTAAAGGTGCATAATTTCACTTTTAGGTGAAGGTGTAAAGATGCAGATTGCATGTTTACACCTTTTTTGCGTCATAAAGGTGCAACTCTGCACATTTAGAGTTCTAAATTGCACCTTAACGGTGCAACTTTTAACTTTCATATTATGTGGTGCAGCTATAGCACTTTGCCAGAAGGTGTACAGTTACACCTTTTAAAAGGATCTAGTAACATTGCCCAAATCCTCAAAACTTACTTGGAAATCTAGTGGTTCTCTCATACCTTGTCATATACATATTAACAATAACAGCACAGGACAGGATTCGGTTTTTCAAATTTCCATTTCGTTCAAAAGATATTTACGATTAAAGTGTTCAGATGTTAAACTGTCTACGGGAAGTAAGTGCAATGGGTTAGTGAATATCACCTTGCATTTGTTATCATTACTCGGATATATAACGTCCATTTAACTTGAAATGTTCACACAACACCCAGTACATATATCAGATAACAACAATATATACATTGAATCAACTATACGTCACTTTTTGCACATGTCAACAAAGTTACTAGATTCCTTTAAAGGGATTTAGTAACTTTGTTGACATGTGCAAAAAGTGATGAATGGTTGATGCAATGTATAGTGTTGTTATCTCATATGTCCACAGGGTATTGTGTGAAAATTTCAAGTCAAATGGACATTGCATGGCCAAGTAATGAGCGAAAATGCAAAGTGATATTGGGTGATATTCAGTTACTCACTGCATTCACTTTGTACAGGGATGAAAAACTCGCCCGGAGTTTTTCTTATCTGAATACTTCTATCGTACATATCTTTGTAACGAAAGGGAAATTTGAAAAACCAAACCTGTCCCATGATTTTATTGTTAATACGAATACAACAAGGTATGAGGGAACCGCTAGAATTAAAATTATATTTTGAGGATTTGGACAATGTTACTAAGTCCCTTTAAGGTGATCCCAGTGTGGCAACGGTATGCACCGATATAGGTGCAAAGTTAATCCTTGTTTACTTAGCGTGTATGTAAACAACTTAGTTTCATTTTCCTGATCGCTGAGACAAATATTCATGGATAAGCAAAATTTGTAAACAAATAAATTTAGTAAAAAATGGTTGCATTTTACTTATTTGCACCTTTTTCGGCACCTTAGAAAAAAAGGCACAACGCTACAGCTTTTAAAGGTGAAATGTATTAGCAACGGTGGCAGCTCATTTTAAGGTGGAACTTTTCACCAGTAGGTAGGGTGAAAAGTTTCACTTTAGAGTCAAGGTGCAACGTTAAACACACAGTCGTCAGATTGGCATGTTAGGGTGCTCCTGTGCACCCAAAAGATGCAAATATGCACCTTTAACCCGAAGGTGCAACTTGTTTTGTTAATATAAGAGTGCGAATGTGCACCTATAAAGGTGCTGCCAGTGTGGCAAAAAAGGGTGCAAAAGTAACCCATTTTGTTCTTAGTGTGTATACGTCCACTGAGTAATGTGTGAATATTTCGTATTGGATGTTATTTAGCCGAGTAATGAGCGAAAATGGAAAGTGATATTCACTAACTTATTAGACTGACTTTGTACGCCGTAACGACTATCCAGTGGATAGTTAAGTATCTGAACACTTCAATCTAAATGTAATTTTAACGAAAGAGACATTCGAAAAGCCTAAACCTGTCCCATTCTTCTATTGTTAATAAGAATAAAACAATGTGTAAGAGAACCGCTAGAGTTCAGAGTTAGTTTGGAGGGTTTGGACAATGTTACTGGGTCCCTTTAAAATTGTTATATGGGGTACCAGAATAGACATCTTTGCTCATCGGTGTATAATCAAATATTATAGAAGGATGGTGCGAACATAGACAGTTTACTGACTGTCCTCAGAATGGTTGCTCGAGTAGCCGGAGAGCCATGACAAAATGTGGCCTCCTTATAGATTTAGATTGCCAGCTCTCTACTAGAAAAGCCAGAAAACAGTGAATTTATGACTTTGTATTTTTTCTGAAAACAAAATCAGTGTTGTACCTAAAAAAATTGGTGCTAATACCTCCTAATCCAAGATAGCGACGAATTGGCAGTTGTTTTGATTTACAATATATGATTGGCACAAACTGACCAAACAACGCCTTGAATCAACATTTGTTTGATTACGCTAGATACAAATATATTTTAGTAGTATTACACACACAGGAATCAGCTGAACAACATGCAAATTAATTTTCCCGATCGGAGGAAGGTTTACGCGAGCTCTCGTATTTACCAGATATTAACTGCTTGTGCAATAATGTACACGAGTAACCATAGATACAACAACTATAAATTATTACGAAAATGAATCTTGACGGACTTAAATACAGTCAATGTCTGTATTTTAGAAATAAAGTGGTGATTTTTTTGTTTTGGCTTGTTAATGTTCGGTGTCTACACCGAAATCATATATTTGGCTTAAAAATGATCTATAAGTCACATTTTAGGACCATTCAGATTCGTATGAACTACAAATGTTACAGTCGGAAAAAATAATGTTTTAAGTTTGAAGCTAATTTTGAATATATTCATAATTAATGTAATGTAAAGGACACATAGCTAGACGTCGACAAGAAAGCACGACTCTTCCCTGGAATACTCCCCAAGGAGGGAAATTGTGCACTTTGTGTGCGGGAACAATAAAAGTGTGGTAATAATAATAGCGCTTAGAGGGTCTTTGCAATTTGGGCTCTTTAAATGTCTTTTATAATTATTATTTAATATTAGTCCAAATAACCACAACCCTTTTCATGTTTTATTTTTTTTTTTTTTCCTAAATGTACGATTGTTTTTAGATAGACAAAAATAGAATCTCCTGTAGATCATGACAGAATTTCCATTCGATATAATCTAATGATTGGTAAGGATTTGTCTAATTATAATCTGCTGTTATTACATGAGTACATATGTACAGTGTAGTGATTACAACTAACCATTTGGATTTTATGATATCGCTATCAAAGAAAAACAATAACCTTGGTTTGGCTATTTATGGTATTGGAAAAACAAAACGTGTTCTAAGGAAAGGCATAAATATGATCACTGCTGTTCTATTGCAGTACCCCGCTTGGAACGATTCTAGCGCGTATTTGTATTAGAATATCCTACTTCGATCGTTCCAAGCGGTACACCACGTCCTCCCAATCAGCTATCGCCAGCTGTGAAATGGAATTCGCCCCAACGCGGCGGGACTCATCAGAGCGGTGGGCCGCGGCCTCCCGATCCCTGTGGCGCGCGTGTGTGATATGAGTGTGCATGAGGTGTTTTGGCTGTTTATTTTCTTCGTCTTTCCTCAGGGGAACGATGTCGCTCTCGCGGCAAGACCATTAATGTATACGTCCGTCCTCCCGCAGGCATGGCAGGGGCCGGGGGAAACTGTTCTCATGGGTTCCACGATATACTGCGTCCCACTGATCGTCCACGCTTGTTCCCAAGCGAGATTCTGCAGAAGAAAAGCAATGATAATTTTGATTACTCCCTTTAATGATTGGAAAAGGGCTTAGGGTAGTTCAGTTTTGGTATAGAGAGTGCTGCACGAAATATCTTTTTGTGAGATAATGCAAAACTGAGGGTAAATTTAAAAAGAGCACACAATTTTCATGACAGATTAACTTTATTTGATCAAAATCGGTTACGAAACGGCTAAAATAAAGTTTTAAAGTTTTAAAGGGCCCAGATTTATTCGATGATTTGAAGGGGAAAAAATAAAATTAAAATGCTTCAACTTTTTAAAAAAATTTCAAAGAATATTTTTAAATAGTTGTTGATGATTTCCCTATTAAATCATTGTTTCAACAACTCAACACACGCATAATTTTGTATGAAAAATGGTTGAAACCAATACTTTTTTGGAGAGCATCCTCTTGGATTTCAATGGCTATTTTACATGACAACATGCTTTTTACTTAGTCTTTTGTAATATTCCATACCTTTCGAGCACGGTGGAGTTATAACTATTAGTTTGTAATGTTATTGTGCAGGTTTTGGTAACTAAAGCTCAGCCTTACCGAAACTGTACTACGCCTTTCATGTAATTTGAGATAATGGCCCGTATTCACAATGGAGGTTTTTTAGAGGTTTGTACAAACCATGGTTTATCCATGGTCTACATCTATGTAGTGCTGCTCGTATACAAGTAAAACAATTTATAATTTCTAATGATATGACTGCTAGAGCTTGCTAACCAGCAATTTTCACATGTGAGAAGACAAACATTTATTTGGTGCATTTTGTAGATGTGTACCATCAACATTGTTAACAAGTAAGGAGATTACATTCTTTCTCCATCGATTTACAAATGGCACTCTATAGATGTAAACCATGGTAAAACCATGGTTTGTACAAACCTCCAAACCTCCTTTGTGAATTCCACCCATTATGTTTTGAAGTATGCGCGTCGTATCGATCAAAGGGGTAAACTCTATTCTGTATATACTCTGCACTAAATATAAAATGCTGACCTCAAGGTAGTACAACACTTTTATTTATACAATATTATGATTTTTCAATTGTTACACAATACTGCTATGTGGGCAGTTATTAAAATCGATAACATCGTATTATATGACCACGCTTACATTGCATGGGGCTACAAATTACCGAATTACCTTAGGCTTTTTTAAATTACCGATAATCACGTCTGTAGTTTCTCCGTAAGTATACATCATGGGTCCAACTGCAAGGGAACAGAGGGCAATATCTGATTAACACGTACAACATCGTGTGAACATTTTGTTGATGAAGGAGCTAAGTGTGTGTAGTCTTAAGTATTACAGTTTTAGTATGCAAAAATAGTCATCAGTAATTGTCATTTGTTGAAATACGAGTGAGATATGTATTCATGACATATATATAATATATTATATATGATCAAATAATAGTTAAAAACATTTGAAACCATTCGAAATTTATGATAGAGCAACATGGAGCTGTCAGTAATCGTTACAACAGGCTAGTCATACATATGAGATAATTACATTAAATATTTAAAGATGGGAATAAGGAATGTTAACAAACATGTAAATTATAATTATAACTTTGGAATATTAGTCTTATAATGATTTATTCGATTTCATAGCGCGTAATACAAAATCATCTCTATGCGGATTAACATTACATTGACAATTGGGCTGAATGCAATTTGTTTATATACTACTTGCCATTCTTACTCACCTATTACAAGTAATTCAACTAACACCCTTTCTGATGTTTTGATCCGCTGAAACAAGGCAAGTGTAGTGTCCCGTATCATTTTTGCTCACGTCACTTATGACTAATTGATGGAGTGGTCACACGATACATGTGCACATATGAAAGGCGGATTTTGCCAAAGTCTGTAATACATCACCGCCCTGTACAAACTCACTGCAGATGTACGATATAAACACTCACAAAATGTTCCGCAATTCAAGGATGAGCGTTAATATCTCTCTGCTCTTATATTGATATGGTCTTGATGCATAAATTACTACTATTACTACTACCACTACTACTACTACTTCTACTACTACTACTAATAATAATAATTATAATAGTAATATTGTTAATTATAATAATAATATTATTTAATAATAATTAATAATAATAGTAGTTCGTATTATATAGCGCCTATAATAGCCTCTAAGCGTCACACCCGCATTGTACACATCCTCTACTCCCTGAGGAGCATGCTAGCGGTGGGTACCCTATTGGTGCACCAAGCTTATATGAAATTAGCCTGAGTATGGAGCCATAGCAAAGACAAATGTTGCAAAATATAAACATAGGACGTGGTGCAAGCTTTTGGCTCTTAATTAGCTCATACAAAGACCTCCAATAGGCCAAATATAAATTACCGCGGTAAACAAGGTAGAAAAACAACAAAAATAATAACTGTGGGACATGAAAGAGAATCGTGGGCCCCAAGAGCGCAAGAGCCGCGACCCCCCCCCCCCCCCCCCCCCCTCCCATTCGATCGTTGTCATGTGGATGCCAATCCCAATAATGATAATACAAATCTGTCGGTTGAACACCTCCCTTTCATTATTGGTAAGGGTATGTAATGAGAATAAATAACTTTTGATGAAAAGCAGAAATATCTAGAGGCTTGCCTAGAGTATTCAGGATAAATCATTGTCTACCAAACCATGCATCGTTGCCATGGATACGATTTCAATAGGTCACCGCATGCGACGAGACTTGCCTGAAGTATTCAGGATTAAGTATTGTCTACCAAACCATAAATATTTGCCATGCATGCAATTTCAATAGGTCAATAGGGTGAGATGAAGCCACCGCAATAACCGCAATCACCGCAATGACCTTGCTCTTTCTCTCTCTCTTCTATTGTTTTGATCGCAACGGATTTTGAACCGACTTTTTGATGTTCAAAAACCTTGCGACAAGACTTGCGACGGGAACCTGCCGTCGCAAGAGAACACACGGCGCATGCGTTCCTCGTGACCAGTCGTGCTATTGTTCGATCGACAACCCAAAACCAGGCTTATGATGCTTATTAAGCACGGTAAATAACATGTTAGGTTTACTTTAGCCTAAATGTAATACATACAACCTATTTATGGCTATAATGGGAATAATACCGAATTTATTGCGATATTTGCATTCTGATGTAACGTCTGGTTCTAGGACTACTACCCCCTGGACAACCACCCCCCGGACAATTACCCCCCGGACAACTACCCCCCTAGGACAATTACCCCCCGGACAACTACCACCCGGACAATTACCCCCCTAGGACAATTACCCCCCAAGACAATTACCCCCAAGACAATTACCCCCCAAGACAATTACCCCCCAAGACAATTACCCCCCAAGACAACTACCCCCCAAGACAACTACCCCCCAGACAACTACCCCCCAGACAACTACCCCCGGACAATTACCCCCCGGACAACTACCCCTCGGACAACTACCCCCCGGACAACAACCCCCCGGACAATTACCCCCGGACAACTACCCCCCGGACAACTACCCCCCCAGACAACTACCCCCCGGACAATTACCCCCCGGACAACTACCCCCCGGAATATTAACCCACAAGACAACTACCCCCGGATAATTACCCCCCCCCCCCCCCCCCCCCCCCGGACGACTGGACAACTGGAAGTAGAGCGATTTGGTCCATATCCTAGACAGTAATATTATATGATACGTAGTTCAAGCTATGGAATCAAACATACATGCGTATTAAAAAGTGGGAGTGACAATCACCTCCACTTTCAAATGTATGGCTGGCATGTGGGGGTGGGGGGCACAACTGGTAGTGGAGCGATTTGGTGCATATCCTAGACAGTAATATTATATGATACGTAGTTCCAGCTATGGAATCAAACATACATAATGTATGCGTATTAAAAAGTGGGAGTGACAATCACCTCCACTTTCAAATGTATGGGGGAAGGCATGTCCCCCCCCCCCCTCCCTCCCCGTCCCCCGGGTGCATTGTGTGCATTCAATTTCGTAAATTCGTGATTACGTAAAACCACCCTCCGGGAAATCCGTTGGCGCAATGTGGATCAGGAGAGAAATAAAACTCACGTCTACTTCATTCTGAGTATAACTTGCAAGTTTCAACTGAGCTTTATTGAATAAAAACATACATTATGTATGTATGTAGTAACTACATTATGCCCCATGGCGGATAAATATAACTCATTCCTGGTAATCGCGCGAACGCGCGGTATTGCGGTTGCGGTTACGTTCCGTTAAAGGGATAGTTTAGTTCTGGTAAGGAGTGTACAGTTTTGGTCAAACTGAACTTTAGTAACCAAAACCTGCATCATTACATTACAAACTAATAGTTATAACTAGAAAGGAACACAAAATTACAAATGACGTAGTAATGATCATGTTATTATTCAAAAAGAGCCGTTAAAACGTAAGAGGGCGCTCTCTGTACACTAATTGGTTTCAACCATTTTGAATAAAATATTGTGCATGTTTTGTTGAAATAGTGATTAGATATAGAAATAACCAACAACTATTGAAATACCTATTTTGTAACTTTTTGAAAAGAGGAAGCATTTAAAAAAAATTTGAACGGCTGGTTCAAAATTCTCTAATAAACCTGGAGCCCCAGCTTTATTACAAATTGTTATATTTATGGATATTTCAGCCGTCTCTGAACCGATATTGATCAAACAAAGATGATTTTATTATTTAAATATTATGCTCTTTCAAATTTTACACTCAGTTTTTCATTACCTCACCAAAAAAAAAGTAGTCTAGCGCCCTCTCTACCAAAACTCAACTATCCCTTTAACTAGGTCGTGGGAAACTGGGAATCGAACATGATAATATCAATTTGATTTTGCAAAGACAATAAATGCAAATAGCGTGTTTTTTTTAATTGAATGATAAAAGTGGTAAATCACTTGATCGAAGAGCTAAATCGTATGAACACAATGCAATTTTCAACAAAAATTACAAACCTTCAGCTCAATTTAGTGAAATTGAATGACACGCTTATTGAAACGAATGAAAAGCTTACAAAATTAAACGAAAAACATATCAAACATGTGATACGCCTAGGTCACAAATGCACCGGATGCCGCACAGTGGTTTTACCTACATTTCGGATTGCGATATCGTACGATGTCTGAAGTATATTCGTGTATTGGCAGTCCCGTAGCATGGGGGTGCTTTGGGTGCGTACACACACCCACCCTCAATCCCCCCCCCCCTCCCCCCCCCCCCCCCCCCCCCCACCCATTCAGAAAGGTCCACTTTTTATCGTTCTCGGTCTCGGGCAGCAATCGGCCCATTTGACATTTGACGACCCCAACTCCCTGCTTACAAAACTAAAACAGTGGTCTAAATCAGCGATAGACCCGCCCCCCCCCCCCCCCCCCCACACACACACACACTTACACGACTCAACCAGTTGTCTTGGTCCCGTTTTTGAATATAGGCACCCCCAAAGCCCAAACCCACCGCCTTGAAAAATCCAGGCTATCGGCCTGAGAGATCACATATTTTGTCTTGGGGTGGTGGTCTTGGGGAGTGGGGAGGGGGGGGGGGGGGAATATTTCAGGGGGGTAGTTGTCCGGGGGGTTATCGACCGGGGGGTGATTTTCTGGGAGGCAATCATCCGGGGGGTAATTATCCGGGGGGTAGTTGTCTTGGGGGGTAGTTGTCTTGGAGGGTAATAATCCGGGGGTAGTTGTCCGGGGGGTAGTTGTCCGGGGGGTAGTTGTCCGGGGGGTAATTGTCCGGGGGGTAGTTGTCCGGGGGGTAATTGTCCTAGGGGGGTAGTTGTCCGGGGGGTAATCGTCCGGGGGGTGGTTGTCCAGGGGGTAGTAGTCCGGACACGGTAACGTCTAGTTATTTCGAACATGATCGGCCCTTAATAAGTTCTATTGTCTTGTTTGCAGGCTGTTGCAGGTCGTCGCAAGTCTCGTGTGCCCACTCCATCACTTGTAGGGTTACTTCGGTTTATGGCGATAGCATATTGACCACTTATTTGATTTGAACAGCCGTATCCACATCGTATCATCACGTTCTTACAAAACAGCTAAGCTCAAGTGTTGATACATCGTATGCCGAGTAGTTGCAGTAAAAGTGTGCATCGTCGCCCTCTCTAATCTCTAGCTTTGACGAAGCAGAAAAAAAATCAACACCGCTTACCACGTATCCTGAATTGAAATAATATAAAACAATAGAGGAGAGATATTCCTGTTTTTTTTTTAAATCTTATAAAATAATACATAACAAATAAGTATTTTCAAATTTACATCGATACCAATTTAATGCTAACTGCAAGAATATTCACGTTCCAAAAATGAGATTGTTTTAAATTTGTTTTTAATTCTTGTTATTTTATTTTTGAGAGTTTTTTTTAGCACAAGAAAACATTAGAAGTATTATTTGTATACGTAATAATATGTCTGATAAATATGTATGAGGCTAACATAAGCCTGAAGACCTGCTATTTAGTATATCAATGGTTAATGGTCTACCAATTTGTATTTATTATGCAATATTATACCTCATATAATTGGTCAGTCATAGGTGTGTTGAGCAACTGTGACCGACGAATTTGAATTGTAATCGACAAAAGTATGTAACGGATGATTAAGCTGAGTGGACTTTTTGTGAAATTAGTCGACAATAATTATACGAAATTGAAATTTGAATTGGCACGTTCTCGAATTTCTATAACTCTAGAATAATAAAAAAAAAAAAAAAAAAAAAAAAAAAAAAAAAAATCTAAATTTTTGAGCCCTCCACAGGCTATTTATTAATAATCTTCACACAAACAAACAAATCAAATACATGTGCATGTTTAAACAAATTGAAATTAATCTTTCTATACAAACAACAATTGTAGCAACTGCCACTTAACAGTAAAATGCCTTTCATTCCAGATGGACATAACATACAGTATATTTTTCATCTTTATAATATTGTAAAACTTTCTTTTTCAACGTATCAAAAAGTTGAACTATATTATTCAATTTACAAATAAACATTTGTTGTTTAATTAAAATAACAATACAATTAAGAGCATCATTTCTCTTATCCTTAAAGCCAAAAATTATTTTGTAAAGTGAACAAAATTCTAACTTGAGTTCTTCCATAAATCCAATTTGAAGTTTCATTCCAAATCTTCTACTAATCTCACATTCATAAAAGAAATGTACTATATCTTCTAGTTTTTTTTTTTTTTTTACAAAATTAACATGTTTCATTGTTTACAAATTTCATCCTAAATAGTTGTTTATTTAAAAATAAAATTCTATATAAAATCTTATACTGAAAATATTTCAAACTAATAACTGGATTAAAACGAAATGAAATGACATTTATACACATATTCAAAATAATTCTTCTAACCCATGTTAGCTTTAGTGTTTTACTAAAACAGTCAACCATTTTTAAGCCACCTTTTTCATATGAACTATCAACTTGTTTTCTACTTATTTTATCATTTTACCATTTTTAAGCCACCTTTTTCATATGAACTATCAACTTGTTTTCTACTTATTTTATCAGGCTTATTCTTCCATATAAACTTAAACAAATGTATTTTTATGTTTTTCATTAATTCAACAGATGGGTTTGGAATTGACATAAACAAATTATTAAATTGTGGTAATAATAATGACTTGACAATTGTTATTCTCCCCAAAACAGTAATATTTCGTTTAATCCAAAAAATCATTTGTCGTTTCACTTTATCAAATATTATATTATAATTATAATCTGGCATTTTGTCAATATCAACATGAAAGTCTGTTCCAAGATATCTAAAATAACCATTATAAACAAACTCTACATTTAATCCTTCTAATTTTATTTAATTATTTTCTTTTGAAGCCCCTATCCAAATTGCTTTTGTTTTTTGTATATTTATCCTAGGTTCAGGGCAATTACCAAAATAATTCAAAATATTTATAGCATTCTGAAAAATTGCAGTAGAACCATCAAGAAATAAAACTGTATCATCTGCATATTGAAGAATTTTAAATTCTTTAGAATTAACACACAGTCATGCCACTTCATTTGAAAAACGAATTAACATACCTAAAATTTCAGCACATATCAAAAACAAATATGGTGACAGAGGGTCACCTTGGCGACAGCTTCTTTCTGTAAGAAATCTAGAATTTAATTGCCTATTTACCATAACACTTGAGCATGCATTGCTATACAGACTGTCCCAGAAAAAACGAAACCGGGTTTCATGGCAGAAATTTTATGTTATAGTGAATAATTTCCTTGATGATATATATATGTCTGAAAAGCTCTGTGTCTCTTCTTTCATTTGATATATAACTTATGGCACATAGTTCACGCATGACTAAATTAGAACGATGGAAAGTGGTGTTACCAAGATTCTATTTGCACGCAGAAATTGCAAGTTTGGGTGAGGTTTTGGGGTGAGTTTTAAGGGTAGTAAACGTACTTATTTTGAAAAAGGACAAATACCGCATACAAATTCATAATTTTATCTTTTATATGACACGTCATGATTAAAAAAATAAATGATTTATGCCACAGAACGAGTACAATGAAAACATGCTTGATTCCAGCCCAAATGAGTAACTTTCCTGATCTAGCCTGTTTCCCATGTTTTCCCTGATCCCCATGTTTGTGTAAATTCACTCATGCATCAAAGTCCATTGTCAGCTGCTAATTTAGGAAAGCTGAGCGACTTCTTACTCAACTTTCACTCTTTTGGGCAGAAATCAGTCATGTTTTCATTGTACTCGTTCTCTGGCATTAATCATTTATTTGTTTAGCATGAGGTGTCATGTAAAAGATAAAAATATGAACTTTTATGTGGAGTTTGTCCTTTTTAAAAATAAGTACGTTTACAACCCTTAAAACTCATGCTTGAATTATGTGCCGTAAGTTGTACATCAAATGAAAGAAGAGACACAGAGCTTTCCAGACATATATATATCATCAAGGAAATTATTCATTATGACAGAAAATTTCTGCCATGAAACCCGGTTTCGTTTTATCTGGGACAGTCTGTATAACACATTTATCCAGAATTACCAAAATTAAATAAAGAAAGTACCTTAAACAAAAACTCATGAAAAACTATCAAATGCCTTTTCGAAATCAATCAATAAAATCATAACGTGTAATTTTTCCTTATCTGCATAAGCAATTATATCATAAATAATTATAATATTTTCACCAATAAAACGTCCGGCTAGGAACCCTGTTTGATTTGGATGTATTATACAAGGTAATACATTTTGTTATCTATTAGCAATACAGCTTGATAAAATTGTATAAATTACGTTCAACAAGGAAATAGGTCTCCAATTCTTTATAAAATGTCTTACTTTATCCCCTTTTGGTAGCAAAGTAATGACCCCTAAATTTTGTGAGAAAGATAATCTTCCACAATTATAAGCACAATTCATACTACGAATCATAAAAATACCTAAATATTGAAAGAAGAATTTAAAGAATTTAAAGAATAATAATGATTGAAGTAATATAAAATAGGAAAAGAATAATACGAGTGGTTTGCGGTTGCACCATGTGAGAGGGGAGGATTTGTGAGTCCTGCAAAGGACTATGGTAGTCCTAGAAAGGACTGTTGGTAGTCCTAGAAAGGACCGTTGGTAGTCCTAGGAAGGACTGTTGGTGTAGTCCTGAAAAGGACTGTTGGTATTCTTTTAGGAGAGTCCTAAAAAAAAAGAACTGTTGGTAGTCCTAGAAAGGACTTTTGGTAGTCCTAGAAAGGACTGTTGGGATAGTCCTGAAAAGGACTGTTGGTATTCTTTCTAGGAGAGTCCTAGAAATGACTGTAGGGATAGTCCTGGAAAGGACTGTTGGTATTGCGAGGAGAGGGTGGATGGTAGGAGGGGCTCGACGTTTCGAATAGGTTGACTATCCGTCGTCAGGAGTGGTGACTTGTTGTTGTTGTTTTTCAATTTAATGGCAATCAGTCTAGAAAGACTATTGTTGCCAATTACTTTACTACTTTTTACAAAATTATAATGCAAACCTGGTGTGGGTTTTTTTTTTTTTTTTTGTTAAGTGCACATGTTAGTTAATACACAGAACATTTACAAATTACGTATATATATATATAATACATATACATATGTAGAAGTACAACACAGTGATTTCTTTTCCTCTGTTTTGTTTTTGTTTTGTATAACTAAACTTTCAAACCTGTTACACTCTGGGACTCCCGCCACTGGTGTAAAGGCCAAATTATTACTTTATTAAAAAACGCTACTTATATAACATTAGATACAATTACAAAACACAATATATATACTTTAGATCATTAGAATAATCACTCAATATCATAATAATTATATCATATATATATCATCGTGCGCTCCTGTGCACATGTACTGACAAAAAAGAAAGGGAAACAAAAAAGTTATAAACGACAAGAAGTTGGCACTTGTAGTTATTGACAATAGTTCATGTACAACAACAATTATACTAATATATATGTTACACACAGGGACTCCCGCCACAGGTGCACACATATGATTATTCTATAAAATAATGTAATCCATCGCTAAACAGTCCAAAATGGTAATTTGCATAATTCATTACAAAAAGAGTATAAGGGGACAAGCTATATCAACACATTCAGCTTCACTATGACACCCATAATTTTACTCACACATATAATGGAACAGAACACAATTTAGTACATTTACAATTTTACAATATATTGGATGCAAAGACGAGAACATATCTCAATTGCAAGCACTAGTGAAAATTAACAATGCTAATAATAAAGACGATTATACAATATTATATACACATATATGCGTATGTGGGGGTATACTTGTTACACGCAGGGACTCCCGCCACAGGTGTAGAAGTATATACGTTTACAAGTCTACATGACTAGTCAATCACTAAACACAAAATAAAATTGTTGGCGTGCGCGGGCTTAAGGCTAGGGGTTGCAGACGTAGGTGACGTGCTATCGGTGTGGTGTGCTATCGGCGACGCGTTGCGTGTGCTGCCGACGCTGGCGGCGCTGTAGTCTCTCGGCTCGCTGGGTGCGGACGTGAGTGACGCAAGGCTCTTCTGCGGGTGGCGGCGGGTGATGTACGGCTGGCTGGCTTGCTGGCTGTTGCCGACGCTGGCGGCGCTGTAGTCTCTAGGCTCGCTGGTTGCATCCGTGAGTGACGCAAGGCTCTTCTGCGGGTGGCGGCGGGTGATGTACGGCTGGCTGTCTGGCTGGCTGTTGCATGTTGGTGCACTGGTTGCGGACGCGAGTGACGCTAGGCTGCTCGGTTTCTTCTGTGGGTGGCGGCGGGTGATGCACGGCTGGCTGTGATGGTGAAGTAGGCTGTGTCGGCGGTCTATCTGTGTTCTTGTTGATGAGTGGTTTCCATATGTCGCTGATGTATAATCCTGTATCTTGAGGTACTGTGTTGTGGCGGTGAATTTCGATGGCTTCTCGGATGCGGCGTGTGTTCCAGTGGTTGATGGTAGTGATGAGTTTGCTTTCGTCCCATTGAATGATGTGTTCGTGCTGTTGTGCGTGCTTGACGATGGCTGACTTGTTGGATGAGCTATGTCGAACTTTGATGTCTGCTGCCTGAAGGATACGTTGAATCTTGGGTGAGGCTGGTCCGATATAGGGTAAAAACAACTGTTTGTATCGGTGGTGTAGCTATAGGTTGGTCCTCTTCCGTTGTGGTGTTGGCGTTGGCCTTGCTGGCTGGAATCCCGGTCTTGATCTTGTTTCTTGGGTACTTGTTGATGTCAGTGAGGGCAGTGGGGATGTGCTGGATTTCCTGTTGCAGATGGTCGGCATCGCTGAGTTGGTGGGCTCGGCGGATGAGGGTGTTGGGTACTAGCTGAATAACTGCTGGATGGTGGAACGATCTGTAGTGCAGGTATCTGTCGGTGTGTGTGTGGGCTTCCTGTAGACTTGGTGGGCGGATTTACCGGATGGCGATCTAGTAACGAGGAAGTCGAGGAAGGGGATGCTGTTGTGTTCCTTGGTCTCCATGGTGAATTTGATGATCGGGTGTTGCTGGTTGATGTGGGTGAGGAAGGTGTCCAAGTCGTCTCTACTGTGCGGCCAGATGACAAATGTGTCGTCGACGTATCGAAGCCAGATGGAAGGACATTGCGAAGATGCCTGTAGTGCTGTTGTTCCGAAGTGTTCCATGAAGATGTTGGCTATGACGGGTGATCCCATTGCTGCGCCTTGTAGTTGCTTGTAGTAGTTGTCTCGCCATTTGAAGGATGTTGAGTTGAGACAGAAGATGATGAGGTCGCGAATTTGGTCCGGAGTGAGCTTGGTTCTGTCGGAGAGTGTGTCGTCAGCTTCGAGACGATCTTTGACGATTCTGCAGGCTTCGGTGACAGGAACGCTGGTGAAGAGGGATTCAACGTCAAAGAATAGTGTTAACATTGTCAGGATTGTCAGGATTGAATAGTTTTAACATTGTCAGGATTGAAGTAAAGAGAAACACATTTATATGATAATCACTAAGTCCTAGAAAATAATAATACAAATAAACAGAAGAAAACATGTACTGTACAATAAAAATAGGGAATAAGTATAAATTGATATTGTATTCTTTCTCTATTTTTTCAGGAAAACGGATTTTAAGTAGTGCTCCGCTCGAAATAGGTACACATAGGCATTACCATTACAGAGACTTAGTAACATTGTCCAAATCCTCAAAATCCAAATGGAATCCTAGCGGTTCCTTCATACATTGTTGCATTCGTATTAACAAGAAAAGCATGGGACACGTTTCGATTTTTCAGATTTCCCTTGCCTTATAAAGATATTTACAATGGAAGTGTTCAGATGTTAAATTATCAATTGGACCGCGAAAACCGTGTACAAAGTGAGTGCAACGCGTTCGTGAATATCACTTTGCATTTTTGCTTATTACTCGGCCATATAACGTAATTTTAACTTGAAATTTTCACACAACACCGAGTGGACATATCTGATAAGAACAATATCACTCATCCCTTTTTGCACATGTCAACAACACAAGATCTCTTTAAATATAAAACAATAGGGGGACAAATATTTGTTGAAACATCATTTCGACCAGGGTGCAGTCCCTAGTCCCCAAGACTCGGACGCCTATGGTTGGTCACATTATACCCCTACTTCTCTGCTTCTCATGTTACCTATTGCAAGTTTTTAACCCCCCCCCCCCCCCCATAACAAAAAAGTTCCTCATACGCACTTATGTTTTCCTGTAGAAACACATTTTTGTGAAGACCCCATTCATGTTCATTCAAAAGGATATGCCATATTAGCTATTTTTTACTATTCACTGCATCTGCTTACGCTTTGTAATCGTTCATTATAAGATATTGTGACGGCGACCCATAGCCGCTTTGATGTAATTAAGCGTGCCATAGGCACGCGACGTTGATTTTTAACATGGTTTCATTGAAAGCAACATCTCGGCAGTTTTGTGTATTCTTTTTGTGTATCTTTTGAGAGGAACTCGGGAGAGTTTGGTGGTTATGAAGTTCCAATCATCATCAACTCATAACGTGGGGGCTTGTCCGGGAAATTTGCAGTTTTCTGTAAGTTTCGAGGTAGTATTGCCGGGTTTTTATGGTGTGTGCTGAAATTTATTTTGCCTGTTAATATCCCGCCGTACTCGTTCGGCGTTATCGTTTGTGCGCGCGCTGATTGTTGTGGGTCGCTGTGACGGTGGATTTGCCCGTGCAGTGTTTGTATATAGTACGTGCTTAGTGAGTTTGTGTATACTTGGTTTAATTGTATACGGGTTGCACTGTGGGGGATAAAGTGCCAGGGATTCTAGTTTTGAATTAGGAGCATTTTGTTTGACAGTGTGAGTGCGAGCCACTGAGTTGTTACTATGGCGTTCGATATTGGGACATTTGTGACGATTCCCAGGGTAGAAGACCTGCTTTTGTGCAGAAAGGTAGATTTGCTGGAGGTAGTAAGTCATTATGAGGTTGAGGGGGTGCATAGCGGCATGAGGAAAATGGAAATTCTGAATCGTACAGTAGAGTACTTGGTAGAGGAGGAGATTTTGCCTGCCCAGGCATTGCGTAGCATTTCTGCTAGGGTCAATTTCACTCAAGAAAGTGAGAGTGTGGAGGTAAAGTTGAAGGAGTTGGAGGTTGAAAAGGCAAAACTAGATCTGGAACGTGAAAAGGTTTCTCTTGCGAGGTCTAAGAGTGAATGGGAGAGAGAGCATGAGCAGTCTCGGCAAAAAGCAGCCTACTTTGATGTTACAAAGCATGTTCGTATGGTTCCTGTATTCGAGGAGGATGATGTTGATAGGTATTTCCGTCATTTCGAGCAGGTGGCCGAGAGCATGGAATGGCCGGTGTCAAAATGGCCGCATTTGCTGCAGTCGCAGTTGAAAGGTAAAGCGCGCGATGCCTATGCTGCGCTCTCGTTGGAGGAGGCTGGCGAGTATGTATCGGTGAAGCAAGCAGTACTTCGTGCGTATGAGCTCGTGCCGGAAGCCTACCGTCAAAGGTTTCGGAATGTGAGAAAAGAGGATTCTCAAACTTATCGGGAGTATGCGAATGTCAAGTCTGGTCTGTTTGATAGGTGGTCACAATCGGTTGGCGTTCATGACTTTGATGCATTGCGTGAGCTTGTGCTGCTCGAGGATTTCAAGCGAACGTTGCCAGCTGAAGTGCGCATGCATCTCGAAGAACACCAGGTGACACGGTTGTCACAGGCTGCAACGATGGCTGATGATTTTGTCCTAACTCATAGGGTCATAGATAGGTCTGTACCACAAGGTGATCGATATCGACGTCAGATGGGTGGTAGCAGGAATGAAACAGAGGGTGTGAGATTGGGTGAGTCTTCCAGTGAAGAGAGTCCTAAACATTCGCGTAGGTCATGGAAATGTTGACTTGTTTTCATTGTGATGTACAAGGTCACATACAGACTAATTGTCCAGATTTACAGGGAAAGAACACAGACAGAAAGAACACACACACAAACACAGATGAAAAGAACACACACACAAAAACGTTTCCTAATGGTCTAGTTAGGAGTGTTGGTGTTGCACAGGTGAAGGTGCATGGTGAAAGTGTAGTCTTGTCTGCTGATCCTGTGGAAATTCAAAAGCAGTACGAGCCTTTCATTTCAACAGGGTATGTGTGTTTGTTGGAGAGTGAGGAGGCTCGCAAGGTCAAGGCGTTCAGGGACACTGGAGCTTCCCAGTCGTTGATTGTTGCAGATGTGTTGCCTTTCAGTGATGCTTCAGCTACTGGCGCTAGCGCGATTCTTCAGGGCATTGGCGGCAACATTTTGAGTGTGCCATTGCACAGTGTGGATGTTGGTTTGGACATCTTTTCTGGGCCTGTTACTCTTGGGGTAGTGAAGAAACTGCCCATTCCAGGGGTGTCATTAATTGTTGGGAATGATATAGCTGCAGATCGAGTGATGGTTGGTCCTGGTGGTCTTGGAGATCCTGGTGCTGGTGTGGAGGGAAGTCTTCGCCATGCTGGAGGGTCAGAAGGGATGGAGGTTGGGGCCGCTGTGTTGAACAATAACCACGATGACATCGGGCAGCTGATGACAACGCAGGACGAACTGGACCGGTCCTCTGGTGGCGGGCAAGTTAGACGGCGTGCTAGGCGGCGACGTGGAAACCGATCTGGTGGTGCCGAGTATCATCGCAGGCAGGAGACCTCTCTGCCCCGGGACTGTGCTGAAGCAGATGATCTGGAGAGAACTGGTGAGGGGTCTGATGGCAGGCATGTTCAGCCTGTCTTCCAAGAGAAGAGGGCCCTTGCTGGTGATGCGGCGCACTCCGCTGGTGGCGAAGATGACTTCGTGTCTGTGAAGGAGACTCCTCTCGATGGGTGGTGGGGGGATGTCCCTCCCGTTACCGCGGTTCGGCGACCAGGGTTTAGAACTGGAGCAACACGGCGTGGTGCGAGACGTCGGCCACGAAAGAAGCGCGGAGGTCGACGATGACAGAACTTTTGTGGAAAAGACAGCACTGGAGGTCGACGATGACAGAACTTTTGTGGAAGAGACTCTGTAGCGGCGTATGCCTCTTTTCCGCCTTTGAAGGTGTTTGATAATTTGTTAAGTTATGATTTATGTTAACGGTGATTTCTGAACTTTTGAATAATGAAAGAAGACAAAATGGACCCATTGTGTTTTGGAAACATTTGGATGCTGAGAATAACAATATGGACAAACTTCGACATTTTTAGTAACACAGAATGGACATTTAATTCACATTGAATCGCTGTGAATGAGAAATTGCACTTGAACTGTTAGTTAGGAAAGTAAACGAAAATTGATAATTAATAAGAATACATGATGATATGTTAAATTGTTGACATTCAGAGTAAATTTGTCTCACATTTCGTAAAAAAGCATGTATTCTACATTTATTTCATACACAGTATACCGCTACATTCTATATGTTTTCCCCCTACAGGTATTCCTTGTTGGACCTAGTGATGGTACATTATGTATGTTGTTTTTGATATATTATGATCTATGTTGTGTGTCAATCATACGTTTAATACTCAAAATATTCTTGGCGTGATTGATTATTTAGTGAAAAATGCAAAGTTTTAGAATGGTTTGAAAAAAGAAATGCATTTTTATTATAACATTATGTTTAGTTACATGTATGTGAAACAAAAACAAAATAGAAGAAGAGATATACATACAGTAGTAGTCAAAAAAAAACTTTGTGATGTAAGAATTATAGTTTTGATATTGATAAATAATGTTATGTTAGTGTCTGGAATCCCTAACGCGCTAGCATTAACGTTAGTGTTTCCTAACGCGTTTGCGTTAGCCTTAGGAATGTAATGCGTTAAATAAAGGGAAAAAACGTTAATGTTTCCTAGCGTGCTTGCACTAGCGTTAAGAATTTTGGGAATGCGTTTAAAAAAATGAAAACGTTAGTGTTTCCTAACGCGTTTTCTAACGCGTTTGCGTTAGCGTTGGGAATTTTTGGCATGCGTAAAAAAAAATTAGGCTTTTGAAGAAGTGATTTAATTGGAAAGTTATTTAATTATTATGAAAGGATGCTTGTGACATAATGGCTCATGTGATGCATAGTAAAGATAATAATTGGTGGTACAGGATTACAACTACTGTACATGTTTAGAATCCTGATATTTGTTTAAAAGTAGAAATTAGTAAAATGTGACCCATCGCATGCTTGGGAAAAGCCGGTAGGCTATTGCATAAATTTGTTTGTGATGAAAGTTTGAAAGTTTATTATATAGTTATTGACAATGTGAAAATCATAGGGCTTAGTTTATAAACATTCAGTTTCGTATTTGTCTTATAATGCCAGGAGCAGGTTGAGGTCATTTATTTCTACTGTATAAATGCCCTCTTTAAGGAGGGAAGTGTGACGGCGACCCATAGCCGCTTTGATGTAATTAAGCGTGCCATAGGCACGCGACGTTGATTTTTAACATGGTTTCATTGAAAGCAACATCTCGGCAGTTTTGTGTATTCTTTTTGTGTATCTTTTGAGAGGAACTCGGGATAGTTTGGTGGTTATGAAGTTCCAATCATCATCAACTCATAACAATATCGATATTTGTTTTGGCGATGATAGCTGTAAACTGATTTCGTTTTTCTTTCATGATACTCCCTAGAAACTAATCCATACAAGATGCCGATATCGTTGTGTGCCTGGCGGGTGAGGATAGGGACGTTCATCATTCGACCACGGCCGGTCCTCGCTTCACCAGAGGTAGATCCGGAAGAAGTTGAATTGGCGCTGCTGTCACAACGGGCAGATCGGTCAGAGACACCACACCTTTCACCACATCACACTACGTCTTTCACTAAGAAGAAAGAGGGGTTAACAAAAGACAAATGTAAACATAGACCCTCACCAAGGAAACGTAGAAGAAGAACATGCTCCCTATCACGGTATAACATAGACTTGTCGAACCCAGAACACTTGAAACAATCACGAAAGGACAATGCCAATACAGATTGCCCTGTTTGTCCCTTGTCAAACACAGGCGATGGAACATACCAGCTGTGCACGTCATCTTCCAGCTCAATGCGGCAATCTTCTAGAATGTTTGAAGAGAGTGGTGTACAGTCGACGATCGGCAATATCTTGCAACGGGGCACAATACTTTTAGACACTTGTGAGAAAATGATGAAGGTAACGTGAAATGCCTGCCAAAATAGTCTGTGTCTTCTTCAAATATTTTCCCCTTTTAAAGCTCCATCTTAACTTAGACTTAGCACGGGCGTAGACATGACATTGATACCCATTCAAGTGGGGGGGGGGGGGATGATCTATTCATTCATCCCCCCAGTTGAATAGGTATTACGTAACTCGCTATGCCCGTGACTTAGAGGGTGAACATGTAAGGGGATTTCAATATGTACAAGCTTTTGAATTGAACAGTTAATTATATTAATTATAAATACCTGATTCCTAATGAAATTACAGCCCTTTTTCCAATTATAGTTTATTTCATCCAAGTACAAATTTGTAAAATTGTTTCGTCTATTACTGAAAAAACAATTACAAAGCACAAAACCCTATCAATTTTGACGCAATCCTGTGACTTCGATGTTTATCACTTGATTGTTTATGTTTTTAATCACCACAAAACATTTAATGGATACGAGTTGTCCGGTGTCACAGCAAAATCGGTCCTTTAAAAAAAAAAAGCTCGACATTTTAATTTTTGTTATCGTGTCACAACCATATTGAAATAAAAAGGAAAACACTAGGCTGACATAATGGAACATTCGTTATTTCAAACATGCTGTGGGTGTAGCCACCGGCCTTTCTAGGCACGGTTTGAATAATTGGCTTAGTCACCTCCCATCCTGACAATTATGTAGTTCTGGGATCATAGGCATAGGAGGGGTGTTGGCTGCAGCCCCCCCCCCCCCCGGACTTTTGAAAACGTCAATTTTCGGGCAAAACCATGCTTGTCAAGTGAAAAGTTGGAAGAAAAAAAATGTAATCCTACGCCCATGACTGGCATACATAGTAACCAGCATCAGGCTGAGCCCTCAATGCATTATTGTCCGACTTTGCATCATAAAGCCAAAGTTTGCATCATGTAATCGACACTGTCTTAATCATTACACATATACTATCGAAAAGATCCATTTCTTTCGCGGGTTGTCAATGTTTTACCTGTTCATTTTTAGAATGAAGTTCTGGAACAGTCCTGCGAGACGCTGATTCGCGATTGCCATGCTTTTGGTTCAGCAATAATTCAAGCATTAACAAGTCTGTACACTTCGGATATGCACCTCTCACTATCCGGCGACATTGAGACTAACCCAGGACCGAAGTGTGGAGCTGAAGAGAGGTACATCTTATTTCTTACTATTATGTGACCCTCATCTTTTCATTGTAGGGTATTACAGAGCGCACTATGGATATACGGTCCCCTTTATACACACAACAATAAAAAATAGTAAAATGTATTGTATACAATAACATTGTTAAAATAACGTCTGAGATGTAATTCAGATGTTTAGAAAACGTTAGATTATTCCCCCAAAGAATCAACAAGAAATATTACACGAAAACCCTGGTAGTACAGCTTGCCTGCGGTGCCGATTGCAGTGTACCTTCGTTAGTAACGTGCCAACTAGCTAACTAACGTGAGTATAATAACGGACAGGCAAAGTTTCGTAGATCAGTAAAAGCCATTCCGACCGATAATTATATTATTGTGGCCTTGCAATTATAGATGTAAGTTAGTACTTTCACCACATGTGAACTATACCTCGCAAACAATGGACATGATGATTTAATTTGATGTATATTTGGTTAGGCCTATGTTGAAATACAAAGGTTGGTTACACGTCCTGTTTCGTGTGGAATAGTCTACATCACGCCCACACATGAGTATGATCAATGCCTGCTTTTTAAGATCTCCACTAATTATGTTACAGACCGCAGACCGAAAACTTTATTGTGAAACTAGCCAAGACGATCGATCCACTTTTGGCACCAGCATTGGGAATACAATTGGGATTCACTCACACAGACTTGCGAGATCTCCTCTATGACTACAACGAAGAACGCCTCCAACATCTCCTGGCTGAGTGGGCTGCTAATCAAGACCCAGAAACCGATGTACGCGCTTTACTTGCGGAAAGACTGAGAAGCGTCGGATTGAATGTCCAAGCTGGCCAACTAATTGGTACATATAGGCCAATCGTACATTTTTATATCCAAGAGATAGCTAGAAATCAAATAATAAACAATTATATGAATTTGTATTTCTCTGTACATTACATTTTACGTAATATTCAATCAGTGCGTCTCTTTAGAGAACAATTGAGAAACCTTTGCAATATTGGATCTTTGTACTGATTTAAATAAATACTATTAATACTAATGTAATATTGTAAATAATGTTGTTTGTGTACATTGGTACATTTTATTTGAATATGTTTTATTTGTTTAATATACAATACATGTGTATTTAACCCAATTTGTCCGTTATGAAACCTTCGTCTTCAGAAATATTTCAGCATGCACGAATGTGATTAAAGGTAATGAAATGATTTCTCCAATTTGAAATGCCTTTACACTTAGTTTTTTCCTCACCATGCTTATACAATTGAATATATACATGCTTTATACCACATGTTACCTTGTACTTTACAGATGACAGGCATTTGAAGGGAAATTACAAGCATGACGGAAGAAATGATAGTCGTCAACGAATGTCTGTAAGTAAACTCCGAGGAAAAGCATACACATATGACCCTTCCTGTCATTATTGAACGATAAAGCCATCGTTGTAACTGACGCCCGGATAGATGTTGTTTACCGTAATAAATAGTCTAGTTTGCAGATGTGTAGTAAACTCAATCTTCGCACCATATTTATAAGATCGCACGAGCTTGATTCTGTTGTAATTTGGGATTGAAACGATTGGGTTAGGAACAGATATTCATGTTAGTACTTATTTAGTTAGTAGGTATACATCAATAGTTTGTGAATAGTAACAAATGATTTTTTCCCCTTTCTTAGCCCTGCAATCTAAAATGATTTATATTGAAACTAAATTCGTGTAGTGTTATTCGTAAAGACCATCACAAATTTAAAGGGATCTAGTATCTTTGTTTACAGGCGCAACACAAAATTAATGGTTGATATAATTTTGCTACCTGATATTTTTATCGGGTATTGTGTGAAAATGTCAAGTTAAATTGACGTTACATGGCCGAGTCATGAGAACAAAAAACTCAGAGTGGCAGATGAATGCTATTCGCTCACTCATTGCACTGACTAGTTTAACATCTAAACACGTAAATACATTTTTTAACGAAAAGAAATTCGGAAAACCGAAACCGGCCCCATGCTTCTATATATTATTAATTCGAATACAACAAGGAGTGAGGAAACCAATATAATTACAGTTGCATTTTGAGGATTGGACAATGTTACTAGATCCCTTGAGTAGTAAATGTCTCACTTGGACCCTTTTTTATTTTCAGCATTGATGATTAACTCGATCGGGGTGTTGGACAAAGATTTGTACTCGATCGTAAGTTGCGATTAATTGCAAAACATTCATATCATGTGACTAAATGTGCTTATTAAATTGGTCTTAGCGGCGATTTTCTGACCTGCAATTAATTACAACTTTACAATTGATTGCAACACTTTGTTCAACACCCCGTGGTCAATTTTAAAACAAAAAGAAAATTAAATTGTGTATGTTTGTCTTCCTCAGAGAGAAAAATAATGATCAACTACAAAAAATAACCAGCTATACACGTGTATCATCACATAATTGGAACTTCTGATTTTCAAGAGTGTGCATTTCATTACGTGTCGATACGTTCTTTTATGAGTAACCATTACAGCTTTAGCTAAAAGTCCACATGATTATAAATATCCAGCCTTCATTATTTTGTATTTATTAATCGATGCACATCTCTGAGTGCAGTTAAAGTGAGGCCTGTAAAGTGTCTAACTCCACGAAAATTACTTGTAGCTTCCTCGTTTCTCTTCTACCGTGTTGTTTAGCTTATAGTAAGAGAAGAATAAAATAGGGTTAGATTTTTTCCAATGCCCCTTTAGTATGACGATATTTATCATTCAGCTCAAAAGCGTTAACAAACGGTCATAAACCTCATAAACGTCCGTTGTAAAAGCTGACGCATATTTTCGCTTTTTAACTAGGAAAGCAGTGTTCTTTTTCAATGAAACTTTCACACATCATTCGGACATATCTTACAATGATTTTGGTACAGGATTGAAGTCTCAAATGTCATTTTGGACAATATCTAACACTTTACAGGCCTCACTTTAAGTACCTGGAGTGCATGTATCTCTGTAAATGGCTTATGTTCTGACGGTGGAATCATGATTTTAACCTAATATTAGGGTTACCATTCCTAGTGAGACTCTTAAACCAGAACTGATATTTTACTATCATAGACTTTTTAAAAACACTTTTATTATATTTATGAACATCATTTTGTGCAATCACTTTAGATGGACTTACCAGTACAATGCCATGTACAATTTTCACAATGTATTACATAAATCCCATTCAAGTTACTCTTTGACAATTACAACTTTTTAAATTCAGGCATACATTTTAAAATAGCTATTTTTATACATCTTTACTTAGACAGTTTCATCAATATTAAAATTGTCTTGATTGTATATGTATTCACTAAGTTGTATTTAGAATATAAACATGTAATATTATCCCTGGACATTTTCTTTACACTATTCTATTTTATTGAAGTACTTACATTTGAGTCATTCGATACAACCCAACATGGCTTTATTCATAACCTGTAATGTAATGTTATGATTTATAGTTTATAGCTATTTGCTGTATTGTGCATTGTTATTGATTTGCTTGTAATTCTCACTCGTTCAGTTGTATTGAACAGAAGTAAAGATCACCCATTCAATAAATAAGTTAAGCTACTTTATGTAAAAGCTTTTAATTTTGATACTACGTATTTGATAGTTAATTTACACTAGGTTGATATTATATTGATAATTTTGTTGTTACTCCTCATATTTTGATATGCAATATTTAGATTATGCCACCTTTACAGGCCAATCACTTGCATTCTTATTTATATTTTGTATTGTATTGATATAATATGTATATTTTCTTTCAATATATGTAATTTTTAATGTTATTTACCTTGTAAATTCACTTGTAATTTAGCCTTTTGGCTACAAATAGTTGAATAAAATACCTTGAATTGCATTAGGGTTGTTCTTTTCACGGATACACAAGAAACGTATTTTCCTTTTGATTGAGCCTTTTCCTTTTTCTTTACCTTTTCAGCAAGACCACATACAGGATACGATGGAAAATATTGTGAAAGAAAAAAATTCTGCCTTTTCACAACTGTCACAGGAAAAACTTATCATCGCCACGTCTAAAGAACAGGCTACGGATATGAAGAAGAACATCGTGCGGTATATCAATTCAAAGCTCACTGACTGCAAAGTGACGCATTATGAAGAATTTAGAGAAACGTCTATATTCTATGGAATTGATGATGTTCATATGGTAAGCGGTTTTTTTTCTTTCTGTTTTTTAGATATCCATATTTATAACAAAGACAATAAAAGACTCCCACTATATTCTAATGTTTCGCTCCACATTCCAGATAAACAATGATGACAATGAAGAGTAACACAACAATCGCAAATTCCTGTACTTAAATGGTAGTACTAAGTATCCCTTTCACAATGGGCCGTATGCATAAACGTAGCAATTACTTACAAGCAAATACTTTAAACACATGGATGAGCTTTTCAAGCAAACGACCAAGTTCAAGCAATTGATTAAATTTGTATGCCTACAATTTTGCTTGTGCCGAAACTGTTTGTTTACACTCCCTAAGCAATTGCTTTAAAGGACAATGGAACCCAATCAAATTGTTGCCTTCATATACTTGAAGAGATTAGGAGAAATTATCCCTGCAAGTTAGAGCATAATCGGGCAAGAAACAAGACAACTACGGCTCTTTGAATATGTTTATTTATTTCTATGGGGAACTCAAATTGGCAACGCACTCTGATAAGTTTGTGGACTACTCCCCATATGTTTTGTACACAAATGTTTCACATTTTTACAGTTTTCTTCAAAGCCACACTGGTCCATTCCCCAAAATCATGATATGCTGTGTATAAATGTATTCTACAAAACTTATATATTTTGAGAAAATTGAAACAAATTGGAATAGTGTGTACAATACATATAGGGAGTAGTCCACAACTTTGCCAGTGTACGTTGCCAATTGAGTCACTCGTATTTATAAATGATTAATTTTAAAGAGCCATAGTTTTCTTTTTTCTTGACCGATTGTGGTCATATTTTCAGGGACTATTCATCATATTTATTGTCTTATAGTGGATGCAACAGTTTGTCCAGATATCATTGTCCTTTAATACGTGTTGAACTAAGTATAGCTACGCTTTTGCAAACATCGCATTGCAGTACAACAAAGGGGATTCGTAGTGTATGCAAGCGTCGTGCAATTCCTTGCGTAGCTTTCCCTAATTGTGCGCGATCTTGCAACAGTACATGTTCTTACGCAAATATTTTCTGAAAGTCAAGTTATAATGTGAACATTTTGAATGAAGAATAAAAGGTCCAAATGCCTGCACAGACAAAAGGACAATCAATGCAGTTACACTATACGAAGTTAGGCGCTAGATGTGTATTGATTTCATGTGATAGAAGTGACGAGCAAAACATGGAGTCTGGTTGTGACGATGACATTTTCATTTAGGTGATCAGGATCTTAATTTGATTCCGTTTCCATAGCTCGCTCATTCAGTTTCTAACCTGGTAGCATTTATTTTCCCGAAAATCATTCTAAATATGAAATTGGTAAATACAAAAATGCGAAATTATATATAATATATACAGACACCCGATCACAATAACAAAACAAAACAAAATCATGTTTAGATAGTGAATACAGTAGGAAATGTCAGTTGAATTATTTATGGTAGATAAAATTGTCTTCTTCTAAATGTTGGAAAGTATGAAAATATTCTGTATGTGACAATAGGGGAAAACTGCAAAGAGCATCAATGAGTTTCCTGTGCTGGGTAAAAATACCAGCTAGTGCAGATCGGTGGACAAAAGGCATATTCTGAACCTAGATGGATATAAATGTCTGAAATAACAGCCATTTGATTAAATATAATATCACAACAAAACCTCAGGAATCAGGAGCTCTAAATCATCCTGAAACGGTATGAAAACTTGATCCTAAAACGCGAATGTCCTGAATAAGCTAGAACTGTTCTTGCTGTTCTGGAGGTGCTTGAAAAAACGCATGCATTTGCTTATCAAGACAAGTAAAAGGTTCGTTTTATGCATACGGTTTTAAGCAAATGCTTGTTTAGTTATCAATCGCTTACGAGCAGTAAGCAATTGATTGCTTGCAAACAATTGCTTGTTTTACTTGCATATCGATTCAAGCAAAATGCTAGCACAAGCAATTGCTACACGGCAAGCAATTGCCAAACGGCCCATTATGTCAGCCTGGTACAACGGAGAAGACTTACATAACGATTTGGTTGTATTATTATGTTACTCAAAGGTTAACATAATACATATTGTGGTGTCCTGGACTACTGTTTACCTCAATTCAACTATTATGTGCGTTTCTGTGTTTAATAGGTCTGGGAAAACGTTAAGAAAACCCTTCAACCGCCAGCCTCTGTCAACGATGCGTTCATGAAGTACATATCAGCACTGATGCTTAATGTGAAAGACAAGAACACGTACGATGAAATCGAAATAGACATCATCTCATTGTCAGGATCTGAGTCATGTTCTGCATCAGGAAGTGGTTCACTTTCAGTTGATAATCCAGAAACAAAGGGGTTTGCACATTCACCACATAAAATTATGGACAAAGAACAGGTACACAGGTGTAAATTATATTGAATAATGTTTTGTTATATTATTAAAATTAATGTATTGATACAAATCTTGTAAAAACCCAGCCACGCCTCATTCCAAATCTAATTGAGCAGTCAAAATAACATTTAACCTGTCTTAGTGAAGCACAAAATATAAGCATACACTTAAATATCTTCCGATACGATACATTTGGAGATGGTTGTTAAAAGGTTGGTTCAACACTGGTCAAACTGAATTTTGGTAGCTAAAAAGTTTAACGGTTATTACAAAAAAAGAAAAACAAATAACCAGACAATCCAGTGATGCTTAAATGGTAGAAAGGCATCTAGACGGCTAAGTTACATGGCCATTTTCATTCAAAAACATACTTTAATACAATAGGGTGCCGTCTAGACACCTGTAATTTTCAACCACACGTAGTATCAACTTGTAATATGTGAATGTGATTCATCCAATAAAGAAAAACAATATTCGATAGATTGAAATGATGGACATTTTTTTTTTTTTTTTCTTCAAATTTTTGAGCCCTCCACAGGCTATTTATTAATCTTCACATAAACAAACAAATCAAATACATGAGCATAAAACAAATCAAATACCTGAGCATAAAACAAATTCAAATTAATCTTTCTATACAAACAACAATTGTAGCAACTGCCACTTAACATTAAAATGTCTCTCCATTCCAGATATGCATAACATATATTTTTCATCTTTATAATATTGTAAAACTTTTTTTTTCAATGTATCAAAAAGTGGAACTATGTTATTCAGTTTACAAATAAACATCTGTTGTTTAATTAAAATGACAATACAGTTAAGAGCATCATTTCTCTTATCTTCAAAGCCAAAAATTATGTTTTGTAAATTAAACAAAATTCGAACTTGAGTTCTTTCATAAATCCAATTTGAAGTGTCATTCCAAATCTTTCTACTAATCTCACATTCATAAAAGAAATGTACTATATCTTCAAGTTCTTTTTTACAAAATGAACATTTTTCATTGTTTACAATTTTCATCCTAAAAAGTTGTTTATTTAAAAATAAGATTCTATTTAAAATCTTATACTGAAAGTATTTCAAACTAATAACTGGAGTAAAACGAAATATCATAACATTATACTTTTGTATTAATACAGATTGTAAATTATAATTCAAATATCGTTCCCACTTTGAACTTATTAGAGACAAACAATTTGTTTCTCCTAAAAGAACTTTATAAATGTATCCACATCCTTTTTTATCATGAATAAAAGTTTTAATATGAGAAGGAATTAAAGGTTCTTCCAATTTTGTTTGACATGTTTTATAATATTCATTATATCTACACTTTATTACTTGACAGACTGAATAATAAGACAAATAATTAATCTTCAAATTAAACTTCTCTTCACATTTTTTATGCGACAATAAAATTCCGTTATTATCCATCAAATCATTAATAAATCTAATACCCTTTTCATACCACGATTTAAAAAAAATAGACTCATTGCCAATTTGAATCGAGCTATTCATCCATAGCGATTCAGACAACCAATCAGTCTCACATTTTTAAACTAACAATGCCATACTTTCAAAAACTTCTTTCCAAAAAGGATTGCCAATTTCATGAGATAATTTCAAAAAATAATTATCACCCAAACTAATCATGAATTTGTTTTGTAAAAAAAAAATGATGGAAAGTTGGTTAAATATGCAGTTTGATATTGTTGTACAGAGTGATTTTGTAACACATTAGGCACTCCAATTAGTGATATCTACTAAAACGTGACAGTAGATTATACAACCAAACCACACCCAATTAAATTGTACACTTTCGTATTTCTTCAACTAAGTATGAATGTAACGTAAACAATAGTTTGTATTCATTATTTATAATCAAAAGTGACAAGACGAATCTACGTCACAGCCATTGTTATGTGCTAAAGTGCAGATAAATTGGTATTTTACGGTGACTTTTGTATATTTAATACCATGATTTTTAAATTGCGCATTTGTTGAATTTTGCCTTTTCTTGATAAAAGTATAATTAGTGATGATAGTTCAAAGCATAGAACACATCCTGCTCATGAAAGTTTAGACATATTAAGCTAATTGTAATGAGGGACTTTACAAAAAAAATTATTTTCATATGTTTAGTTAACATCAACGGAAGCGTTAGCGTCTTACACATATTCTCTCATCCAAACATACCGATATAATGAGCTCTTGACGTTCGAAATGAGGGAGATGTCTTCTTTGGGTCTGGTGGAAATGATCGGCTACATTCGAAAGGTGCAATGTGAAGAAGAAGCGCAGGACCCACAATCACCCTCTAGCAGCAGCAAGTTAGAGGTATTTTCTTGAGAGACTTAATTAACTTTTTTCGAGACTGTAAACCGACATTCCAGGCTTGACAGTGGGGTAGCTTTTGGAAGGGAGATGGGAGACGGCTCATTCAAAAAGAGCCGTTAAAACTGAAAAGGGCGTTCTTTAAAACCTTATTGGTTTAAACCATTACACAAAATCTATATTGTACATGTAATGTTTTCCTGGAATAGTGATTAGATAGAGAGATAATAAACAACAATTTAAAAACCTCTTTTGTAAATTTTTGAAAAGAGAAAGCATTTTAAAACAAATTGAATGGCTGGTTACAACATATCGAGTAATTGTGGGGCCGAACAATTATCACAAATGGTTAAGTTTTTGTATATTCCAGCCATTTCTGAACCGATTTAGATCAAACAAAGTTGATTTAGTCATCATGGTCATTATAATAATACGCTCTTTTAAAATTTAACACTCAGTTTGTCATTATTTCACGAACAAAAATTGTGTGTCCCGCCCTCTGTACTAACACTCAACTATCTCTTTAACTGATCTAGCATAATATTGCAATATTGTAGTTATTCTTGTGAAGGTATTGTAAAGACGACATTTTTCAAAGGTATCCCGCAAAAATTTCTCGAAAATGGAGAATAAACAATTACATAGTCAGTTTATGAGTATTCGAGTTAATCTGTTTAGTATTTTCTTACGCTGTTTTTCGTTCACAATCTGTGAGCGGTTCACGCACAGCCACGGTGGAGGCGGATGGGTGAGGGGGGGGGGGGGGGGGGGGTCCCGCAATCTGCCGGCAGCTAGTATTGTGAGCGAAATTTTGCACGGTTGAAGACTCGTATTGCAATTGGCTATACGACGTTACTTTGATTGCTTTTATTATTTGGAGGTCCTATTCTTTCAGCCAAGCTATTTAATGATATTTTCTTTCATATTAGACAATAAACCTCGCAACTTTTGAAACTTGGATTGCAAAACACCGACATTCCATTTAAAATGCTGCTGTCACATTTCACACAAAGAGGCATTGTGACGGTTAGCTGCAGACATGGGGAGGGGGTGTCATAAGCTAAGTTAGGTTATTCCCAACTAGGAAAATCCTCTATGCTTGTTCCTATCCTTATTGCATTGTAAAATTATGCTGGAATTGGCTTACTAAAGTAGAAGACGGACAAAATAAACGAATATACTGTATAAACATTGTGTATATTGTATTTGTTAAACACGGCGTATTTCTGTATTATGATGAAATTGTGTTTCTTCGAAAAAAATGTATGATGTAATTAAAAATGTGTTAAAGGGGTAATTCAGTTAAGGTATAGAGAAATATTGTTTGTGAAGTAATGAATAACTTAGTGTCTATGTTGAAAGAGCATACAGTTGTAATGTCTGAATAAACTTTCTTATTAAAATTGGTTTAGAAACAACTGAAGTATCAAGAAATATTATGGGATCGGAATAAGATAAACAAAATGAAATGATTATACACTTTTTAATTTTTTTCTTCAAAATAGATTTCAAATAGTGGTTACAACAAAACATCACACGCACAATATTTCATTTTAAAATGGTTTAAACCAAAGCATTTTTAAAGAGCACCCGCTTGGTGTACCCTTTTTAAAAGTTTGTAGACCTTTTGAGCATGGTGGAGATTTTGGTTAATAAAACTCAGTTAGACCAAAACTGTAATATCCCTTTGATTTTAAAATACATTTAAATGATTTTTTTAATCAATATATCAACATTATAGCGTTGATAAATACCATATTCTCCCATAAGCAATACAATCATTCATGAGAGAATCCACGGGCTCAATTTAATTTCAAAGTACTTATCTTGAACATGCCAGTTATACATGTTTACAATGGTTTTCAATCAAATATTCCCTTCAGTATTGACTTTCACAATACAAAAACTCATATTTGTTGTCTTCTTTGATGATGATGTCGCACTTTCTCCGCACTTGATATAAATGTGTGTGCTCACTAGTTCGACGAATTATCGTCAGGCCCATAGCCAGTATTTTTCATAGGAGGTGTGTAATTAACAATATAGGGACCAAGACTTTATGCCGAAAATGTTCGAGGCAGAGACCACATGCTGAGAGTAGTGTACGCCGGTTAAGATGGTCGAGACCAATAAAAAGTGGACTCGAGACCGGTAAAGCGTGGACTCGAGACCATTAAAAAGTGGGCCTGAGACTGGCAAAAAATGAACCTTTCTGAATTTGTTTTCCTTAGGGAAGGGGTGCGTAACGCACCCACAGCACCCCCCCCCCCCCCCCCCCCCTCCCTTAAAGTCCTTACAGTCCTGTTTTTGCTCGCAAAATATTATGTGACAATTTACCGAAAACTGTAATATGAAAATTGCAAGAATATAACCATTTAATTTGATAGGTTGAATAAGAAACTCATAGCAAAAATATTACACACAAAACTTAATTCACCTTAGTAGTGATATTGGTTTCCATTTAAAATTTGTATAAACAGCCTACAGGTCATTCCTTATCGAGAAACATTACAGACCAGGAATTCTTAGAGTCATTGATGGAACGCAGTCAATTACAACGGATGATCCTGGACCAACTGTACAGTAGGCCTAACACATCTCGGTCTAGGCGATCAAAGGTAATACACATGTTAAAGTATCAACTAAAATTCAAACAGCAGGGAAACTATTTGACGGAAATCATTATGGTGCACTGTCGTCTTTGGATACACATGCATTGTTTCTTTTAATGGTCATCAACTGAGAATCTGGGCTGTTCTTGCACTGAGTGTTCAGACCCGACCATGCAATTCAGAGCCAGACACTATTTTCTAAGAGATTAAAACCTGCTTATTTGGTTGTGGGACGCTTGTTATATGTTTTTTGCTATATGAGCTTCTGATTATAATAATTGTTCGAAATGTTGGTGAAATAGTGCTGGTCAGGATAAGAAACCCTTACAAATAGTTGTGCGAGCTAGTTCGTCATCCAATTAAAGTGAAACCCTTGTTATTCTGCTGCCGATAACGGTAGCATTGATGTGCACTCTTCATGTGTTGTCCGACACCTGCCAGGCCTGGAGGCTTTGCGAAACGGGTTACGCATGCAGTGTCGTAGGATGATGAGAGTTCATGCTATCATACAATTATTCGTACGTAAGTTGAATACAAATGTAAGCTAAGGGGGTAATTGTCTTTGGGGATTATTGTCCAGGGGATCATAGTTTTGGAACCGTATCGAATAATGAACGCTGATAAATATGGTACACAGGACGTATACATACAACCATCGATAATCATGATGGAGCGATTTGTTCCACATAATGTATTATATATTGTGTCATTATTATTTTAGACACAACGATCAACGCAGGACCTGGTCCCTGAGGGTTGGAGGAATGTCACTAAAGATGTGTAAGTTTAAATGGTTATTTGTACGTCTTCAACTGATCTCCTTCATTGTATTATTCAGGCATTCTAATTTCATTTTTGAACTGCTTATATGGATAGTACTATCTTTTTAATTCAGTTCACATGCGCTGAACGCAGATCAAATTGAAATATCATAAACAAACTAATTTCGAAGTCGATAGGCGGAGCTGTTATTAAGTGGGCATGTGGTCGAGTAAAAGGATGTTACGGTGCGTCTCATTCAGGTGTCGGTTGGTTGAAAACCAATAGTGAAATCCCCGGAGGCTATGTATACTGTATATGTCCCCTGTATATACTCTACATGTACTGCGTGGGAACTATCAAAGTCGGCCCGTGCTCCTCACCCATATTATGTGGCACACACTGGGCACACCAACGCACCAAAAAGTAATTACTCGTCAGAACTCTGCACATATTAAAACGATTCAACATTTTCCCTTATACAGGGTTGTCCAAAAAAAAAATGGACGGCGCACTTCTAAAAATAAAGTAACAAAATGAACATGTCCATCGGATAGGGTGTCCTTTCCAATGAACAACGATACCAAGAAAAAGTAATTTTGGACGTGGTTTTTGTTTTAGGGCGCTTTGAGTGAGACTATGTCAGGTTCCTATTTTTTGTCAATTTTTACCAAGTCAGTGTCTGATAAATGAGACTTACTGCCCGTCATACTATTGACCAAGTATTCCCATTCTCTCGGCACCGCTCGGCACACAGCTGAATGAACACTAACAATGGCGCGCGGAATTTAATGGTATGTCGGGCAGTAGGTCTCATTTATCAGGCACTGACTTGGTAAAAATTGACAAAATAGTAACCTGACATGGTCTCACTCAAAACGCCCTAAAACGAAAACTACACGTCCAAAATTACTTTTCTTGGTATCGTTGTTCATCGGAAAGGACACCCTATCCGATGGACATGTTCATTGTGTTACTTTATTTTGGGAAGTGCCCCGTTCCGTTTTTTTTGGGGGGGCCACCTTGTATGAACACACAACTTGAGAGTTCTAAATTGTTGAAGTCTAATTGTTTCCCGGGGACTCAATCGACCTGGACCCATCCCATGCAACTTTACAAGGCTCCACGCTAGTACTGCATTGTCATGCACGCTTAAATACACACCCATGAAAGATCCACTATATTATGCCTTTTTAAACCCCATTTTGAATGTGCTACACTTAAAAGATCTAAAAGCTCCACCCTTTTGAACCCCAGAAAGAGCAATAACGGGTCTTTGTATCCCACATGAGCAAAGGTTTGGGCAGAAGTCGTAAAATAATTATTTCAAATTGTTATTTGTGTCCATTATAAACAAAATAAATAAATACACCTAGATTTCATAAGTGTTAATTATCATCAACAAGCTTTCACGGCTGATGTGCCGCCTATGCCACTGTTATAAGTGCCTTTGACCACCTATACTCTTTCAATCCTCTCCATGCTTAGCCAGCAAAATCCAACTCGGTATGCCTGAAATGTAAAAGCTTGTCTTGTAATAAGATGGATAGACTTTGTGTTCCTATATATATCTTGAAACATTTTAAAATTTCCCCCCCCCCCCCATCGCAAAAACGGATCGACGCGCCTCTGTTGTTTTATAACACCTTATAATGCCACGTGACACCGCAACTGTATCCGAAACTAGTTTAAATTCGGCACCATATATGTGCAAGATTCTAAATAAAAGGTACGAGCATTGCGTTTCAAAGTTGTGAAATATTCGTCATGTTAGCCCAATAAAATAAATTAATTATGTTTCCATTTTTTTACCATAATATACAACGGATATAAGGGATGAGAAAATAACAATACGCCACATGAGTGCACAATTGCAAGTATCCAGTTGGCATGTTTACCTGAACAGCTTGTTGGTTCTCCATTAGTTTTGCGTGCAAAGAAGCTGGGAAAGATAGTTATAAGTGTCCTAAATTAATAATTTGATTAGTAGTGGACCATGGCACTCTGAGAGCTAACATTCCTTTAAAATTGTGAAAATTGTTCCACTGCACTTAATTGGATAATAACCTTCTTGCTATGTTAACATGTCTTCTCATTTATACAGTATAACAACAACAAACAACAACCAGGAAGTCAACGACAGCAATACAGCTTTACATCGGGCAGCTGGAGAAAATAGTCTAAAAATCGTTCAACGTCTAATATCAATGGGAGCTGATGTAGACAAGTGCAATACCAACGGTTGGGCACCACTGCATTATGCCTCACAAAATGGTCATCTTGATATTGTAAAATGTCTCACCGCGAAGTATTCGGCAAACATGGATCGAGTGGGAAATGATGGCTTAACACCACTGCATGTTGCTGTGTGTAACAAACATCTTGGAATTGTAAAGTACCTCTTTGATAATGGGGCTAATATCAACAAGAAGTTTAGTAACGATAACACTCCATTAATATTGGCTGTTCAGGCAAATGCTTTGCAAGTTGTAAGGTTTTTGCTTTCAAACGGATGTAACATAGAACAAGGTAATGAATATGGCAGTACACCTCTTCAACATGCTTGTTGTAAAGGTTACTTGAAAATAGTTAGGTATCTAATTTCTAAAGGAGCAAACTTACAACGGGGAGATAACAAACTTTGGACACCTCTCCATTATTCATGTTGGAAAGGTCATCATGGCATTGCAAAGTGTCTGATCTCCAAAGGAGCAAACATAAACAAATGTGCAGATGGTGATATATCACCACTTCATGTTGCAGCATCAAATGGGCATTTAGAAGTAGTTACATGTTTACTAAATAAAGGGGCTAATATAAATAGTATGACTGATACTGGGAAAACCCCCTTACACTATGCTGCTCGTTACAATGCATTCACAGTAGTAGAGTTATTGCTGTCAGCAGGAGCTAACATCAGGCAGGGAGATAAAAAAGGCTGGACACCTCTCCACGATGCATGTAAGGAGGGTAATGTGGATCACGTGAACGAGGATGGTGCCACTTCTCTTTATGTTGCAGCTGTGAATGGACATCTCGATGTAGTAACTTTCCTCCTCGGTAATGGGGCTAATATCAACAATCAGTATAGAGATGGAGAAAACCAACTCCACCTCGTTGCTAAGGAAAATGAAATCGAGGTAGTAGAGCTTCTGTTGTCAAAGGGAGCTTGCATAGAACAGGAAGATAACGATGGTTGTACCCCTCTTCATCATGCCAGTGTTAAGGGTCACCTTCAAATTGTTAAGTGTCTCTTCTCTAAAGGAGCTAAAATACATCAAATTAGAAAGGATGGTTTGACTCCTCTCCATGTTGCAGCTGCGAATGGACATCTTGATATAGTACAGTTCCTCCTAGATAATGGAGCTGATATCAACAAGGGGTCTAAATCTGGAGTCACTGTATTGCACATGGCTGCTCAATGCAATGCACTCGATGTAGTAGGGTTTCTGTTGTCAAGGGGAGCTTTCATTGAACAGAGTAATGACTATGGTTGTACCCCTCTCCATGATGCCTGTTTGAAAGGTCATCTCGACATTGTTAAATGTCTCGTCTCTAAAGGAGCTGAAATAGATTGCGTGGGCAAAGACGGTTTAGCTCCTCTTCATGTTGCAGCATCACATGGATATATTGATATACTAAAGATACTCCTTGATAATGGGGCTAATATTCACATGAAGGTTAATACTGAAGCCACCCCATTACACAAAGCGGATAAAAACAGTGCACTCAATGCAGTAGAGTTCTTGTTAGCAAGGGGGGCTGACATAGAACAGGGTAATAACAGTGGCTGGACACCTCTACATTATGCCTGTTTGAAAGGCCATCTTGACATTGTTAAATGTCTCATCTCTAGAGCTAAAGAAGATCAATTGAAAAAGGATGACACGACCCCTTTTCATAATGCCGCTTCGATTGGACATCTTGATATAATTCACTTCCTACTACAGAATGGGGCTAGTATTCACAGGGGGTCTAATACCGGAGATACCCCATTACACCTTGCCGCTAGAGACAATGCTCTAAAGGTAGTAGAGCTGTTGTTTTCAAAGGGAGCTGACATAGACCAGGGTGGAGACGAATGCTGGACACCACTGTATTATGCTTGTTATAAAGGTCATCTTGACATTGTCAAATGCCTTGTCACTAATGGAGCTAAAGTAGATCAAGTAAAAAAGTATGGTATGACTCCTCTTTATGTTGCCGTTTTGAAAGGACATCTTGATATAGTAAAGTTTCTCACATACAATGGGGCTGATATCGATAAGGTGTGTGATGCAGGAGCCACATGTTTGCACTTTGCAGCTCATCAAAATGCACTCGAGGTAGTCGTGTTCTTGTTAGCAAAGGGAGCCAGCCTAGAACAGCGTGATGTTAATGGATGGACACCTCTTCATGTTGCATGTGTGAGAGGTTATCTTGACATTGTTAAAAGTCTCCTCTCTAAAAAAGCTAAAATATATCAAGTGACAAAGGATGGTTTGAATCCTCTCCATCTAGCAGCTGTGAATGGGCATATTGATATCGTAAAGTTCCTCCTGGATAATGGGGCTGCTATCCACAATAAGTGTAATAACGGAGACACTCCTTTAAACAAGGCTGCTCAAAACAATGCACTCGAGGTAGTACGTTTCTTGTTAGCAAAGGGAGCCAACATAGAACAGGGTGATAACGAAGGCTTGACACCTCTACATTATGCCTGTTGGAAAGGTCATCTCGATGCTGTTAAATGTCTTGTAACAAATGGAGCAAAAGTAGAACAAGTAGATATGGTTTGTTGGACTCCTCTTCATTGTGCAGCTTCAGGGGGACATCTTGACATTGTAAAGTTCCTCACAAATAATGGGGCTAATATCCACAAGACGAACAACAACGGAAACACTCCTTTACATAAGGCTTCTCAAAACAATGCACTCGACGTAATACAGTTCTTGATAGCAAAAGGAGCAAACATAGAACAGGGTAATAACAAAAGCTTGGCACCTCTCCATAATGCTAGTTTTGAAGGTAATCTTGACGCTGTTAAATGTCTTGTAACACATGGAGCAAGGATAGAACAAGTAAATATGGGTGGTTGGACTCCTCTTCATTTTGCAGCTTCAGAGGGACATCTTGACATTGTTAACTGTCTCCTCTCTAAAGGAGCTAAAGTAGATCGCGTGCAAAATGATGGTGGGACTCCTCTCCACGTTGCAGCTTGGAATGGTCATCTTGATATAGTAAAGTTACTCCTGTATAATGGGGCTGATATCCACAAGGGGTCTAATTCGGGAGACACTCCATTAAACTTCGCTGCTCAGAAAAACAAACTCAAGGTAGTAGAGCTTCTGTTGTTAAAGGGAGCTAACATAGACCAGGGTGATAACAATGGCTGGACCCCTCTCCATGATGCCAGTTCAAAAGGACATCTTGATATATTAAAGTTCCTTCTAGATAGTGGGGCTGATATCCACAAGAGGACTAATGCAGGAGGCACTCCATTACACATGGCAGCTCGGGACAATGCACTTATAGTAGTAGAGTTCTTGTTAGCAAAGGGGGCTAACATAGAACACTGTAATACCGAGAGATATACACCTCTGCAATATGCCTGTGAGAAAGGTCATCTTGACATTGTGAAGTATCTCATCTCTAAAGGAGCTAAAGTAGATCAAGTGAAAGAGGATGGTGCGACTCCTCTTCATGTTGCCAGTTCAAATGGACATCTTGATATAGTAAAGTTCCTTCTTGATAATGGGGCTGATATCCACAAGGAGACTAATACAGGAGCCACTCCATTAAAATGGGCGGCTCGGGAAAATGCACTCGAGGTAGTAATGTTTTTGATAGCGAAAGGAGCCAAGATAGAACAGGGTGATAACGAATAAATAATAATAATAATAAGCAAATAATTACCGTTGGTGAAGGTGATGGGACAAACTATCACTTCCGAGGCGATCTGGATGTAGCTATCTTTCCGAAGCGAAGCTGAGGAAAGATAGCGTATACATTCAGATCGCCGAGGAAGTGATAGTTTGCCATCGCCTGAAACCAAAAGGTGATTATTTGCTTTATATTCCACATCAATTATTTTGATCACAAACGACCTATAACTAACACAAAGGGCTAAAAAGTTTGGAATATTGAGCAATTAATCAAATCTTCTATTTTAATTTCGTCAATCCTGCACATGAACAAGATTTATGATTAAAAGTCAAAGACGCTTATACCATTGTCTATTAAGCGTAGCCGCGCGCAAACGTTGCGCATCAGCGCGCTGCCTTTCTGCGCACTAACACGCGCACGCGTATACTTGCGCGCCAACAATTGAATATCTACACAGTGCAACGCACTTTTACCGACTATCTAGTGAGTGCAACGCACTTTCACCCAAAATATGTACACAGTGTAACGAACTTTTCTTCTCCCATCAATGATGGGCGAAACTATATTTCATCACGTGATTAACATTTGACCAATCGTAGAGCAAGATTCTTAGTATGTGGAATATAATATTAAATATATTTATAAAGCGCAATATACACCTAATAAGGTGCTCAAAGCGCTTATTATTATCCCTGATCATTTGGTACAGTTCAGACCCGCACAATTATCTTGTATACATTCTCAACTCCCCGGGGAGCATACAAGCGGCGGGCAACCCTAAAGATGCACCAAGCTAATTTTCACCTGACCAGGTACCCATTTATACAGGGGGGGGGGGGGGGGGGCTTAGGGGGTTTAACCCCCCCCCCCCCCCCCCCCCCCCCCTTGGGCTGCCAAGTGAAAATGTGATGTGGAAAACATCACTTACGGGGGTTCAAAATAGCAAAAAAAATCCCCGCTTCGCGGCTCGTGGACGATGCTCTGCATCGTCATTTGGTCAAACCCCCCCCCCCCCCTTAGCAAAAAGACATCACTTACGGGGGTTCAAAATAGCCAAAAAAATCGCCGCTTCGCGGCTCGTAGACGATGCTCCGCATCGTCATTGGGTCAAACCCCCTTAGCAAAAAGACATCACTTACGGGGGTTCAAAATAGCCAAAACAATCGCCTCGCCGCTACGCGGCTCGTGGACAATGCTCCGCATCGTCATTGGTCAACCCCCCCCCCCCCTTAGCAAAAAGCTTGAGCCGCCCCTGTGGGTAGAGAGCAGCAATGTGGATTAAATGCCTTGCTGAAGGGCAAACGGAGCGAGCAGGGTTCGAACTCGGGGTCTCACGATCAGAAAGCACGCGCTCTCCCGATCTTGCCACACCACTTCCACGAAGGCTGGACACGTCTGCATAGTGCCTGTGAAAAAGGTCATCTTGACATTGTGAAGTGTCTCATCTCTAAAGGAGCAAAAATAGATCAAGTGAAAAAGAATGGTTCGACTCCTCTACATGTTGCAGCTTGGAATGGACATCTTTATATAGTAAAGTTCCTCCTAGATAATGGGGCTGATATCCACAAGAGTATTAACGGAGACACCACTTTATACAAGGCTGCACAAAACAATGCACTCGAGGTTGTACGTGTTTGTTAGCAAAGGGAGCAAATATAGAACAGGTCATATAACGACGACGTGTCACCTCTCCATGATGCCAGCTCGAATGGACATCTTGATGTAGTAAAGTTCCTCCTAGATAATGGGGCGAATATACATAAGGGGACTAATGCAGGAGCCACTCCATTACACAATGCGGCTCAGAACAATACACTTACGGTAGTAGAGTTCCAATTTGCAAAGGGGGCGAATATAGCACAGGGTGATAACGAGGGGTGGACACCAGTCCTGTCCAGTATGCATGTTCGAAATGTAATCTCGAAATAATCAAATTTCTCCTCTCTAAGGGAGCTAAAGTAGCTCAAGCGAAAAAGAATGGTATGACCCCTCTTCATGTTGCCGTTTGGAATGGACATCTTGATATAGTAAAGCTTCTTCTAGATGTATAGTGGGGCTGATATCCACAAGGGGGCTAGTACAGGCGCCACTCCATTACACCTGATGGCTCAGCAAAATGCACTTATGGTAGTAGAGTTTCTGATAGCAAAGGGAGCCAATATAGCGCAGGGTAATAACGAGGGGTGGACACCTCTCCAATATGCCTTTGAGAAAGGTCATCTTGACATTGTGAAGTGTCTCATCTCTAAAGGAGCTGATGTTGATCATGTGAAAATAAATGGTTCGAACCCTCTCCATGTTGCAGCTTTCAATGGACATCATGATGCAGTCAAGTTCCTACTAGACAAAGGGGTTAATATCAATAAGAAGAATAATGACGGAAATATCCATTTGGATCTTACTTCTGATGACGAAGTTGTTAAATATTTGCGGTCTCAAAGAGATTAGGTCAAAACCAACTAATACAACTTTTAATAGTAAATATATAATCCATTGCGGATATAGTATCGGAAATAATATCGCTAATGATATTCGCTTGTCTCGCAATGTAAAACTAGGAATCTAAACGATCACGACGTTTCGTATGCTACTGCAATACTTTGTCAAATGATAAAATCGAATGTAGACACTCGGCTTTTATGCTCTACCGTGGCTCCCAACATCACAATCTCGCATAAGCGATTGCGTTCCTGATAGGTCAACAACGGAACCCGCTGATTGGCCGGTGCACACGGGCAAACAACCAATCAACGGAACACTGGATCGGCCCGCCTCACGAAACAGCGTACGATACGTCGCCACGACACTACCCCGAACAACCGGCCCACAACGGTTGATGCCAAACCCACGGCAGAACCCCCCTAGCCACCTTCTCGCTACAACGCTCATATCTACGTATCAATTTCAGGGCAGGGTGCCCGTATGTTCAATCAATAATAGTAAATATATAATCCATTGCGGATATAGTATCGGAAATAATATCGCTAATGATATTCGCTTGTCTCGCAATGTAAAACTAGGAATCTAAACGATCACGACGTTTCGTATGCTACTGCAATACTTTGTCAAATGTGTGTGTGTATCTTATGTTTAATTGGCGTCTCAATCATACATGATTATTTACGCCATTCTTTGTTTATTTTATTTAATGTGCATCCATGCACATACATATATACACATATACGCATATATGTGTCTATAAATACAATCTAATATTTATCTAATTACTTCAATTACGAGGGGCTGGGGCAAGGCGTTCAGCACCTGACTAGTGCCGGTACACTAGTTCGCGGAGGCCACGAAAAACCCCCAGTAATGTGGATGCGTCCGAGGATGCTACACGAGGGCGCACTCCCTGTCTCCTTGCTAATTACTTATTGGTATATTATAAACTATTATACTTCTATAAAATAAAGGGTAGTGCTTTTATAAGCATATTATATTTATTACTATTTTATTCATTCTCATATTAGCACATTATAGTTCCTCAATATAAATTGAGAGGTTCACTGCTACACGTGTTATACAATAAACACAAACATACATAAAGCGTACTTAAATTACAGTTGCCCACTGCGATTTACTAATTATATTACAATTACACAGTCCAATTTACATGATTCACTATTGTACATCTACACGTGAACACATACTGACATGTTATACACAAATATACAAATTACAATTGCACATTACAAATACCAACGTATAATCATTCATTTCACACTGAGGAAAATCCCTCCTCAAATGTGAATTAATTTTATTTTTCATTTATTTATCTATTTATAAACACTATTACACAAGATACAAACATATAAACTTTTTTTGTTGTTTTCATATTCATTGTGAATATCAACAAAATGTATGCCCCTCTTCAGACGGACCGGTGATCGGGACTCCCGCCTCATTCATCGGTCCGTCTTCAGGGGGCTACATTTCCGACATAAACATCTTGTATGGATATAACGTTACTAAAAAAATTCATACAAATTTACACATTACAACTGCACGCTACAATTACAGGTTACAAAAGCACACCACGACAGGACATTACACTTTACAACTGCACATTATAAATTCACATTACAAGTGTATGTTGGAGGTGTACGTTGAGTCTGCTCGCTTTGAGCACACATTACAAATACACATTACAGTTACATAGAACAAACACATTTTACAAATACACCAATGCACATTACAACTGAGCTTTACTGAGCTCCATAACAAATTACATTAAAGTTTACACTTTACAATTGACGTACTTTACTGTTGCACATATACACATGGACTCTTACTAAAATATTTAATACAAATGTACACATTACGATTGCACAAGACAATTCACATCGCAACTACACAATACAATTACCAATGTATTTTAATTTATTTTACACTGAGGAAAATCCCTCCTCAAGCGTAAGTCAAATTATGTATCTATTTTATATTTACTTGCATAATATCAATTACATTTACACATATAGCAAACACTATATAAAAAAAAAAAAAAAAAAAAAGTTCATATAATCTAGTGCTGCTGCCCCGCAGTTTGCACTCATATCATAAAGATCCTTATCGAATAAACTATTTATTATACATTTTAATTTTTTATTTTTATATCTATATACATATAGGGTATGTGAATATAAACACTACTGCCCCGCAGCTTGTGCTAATATCACATATTTAATTCCATATTTCAAGTCTCTCTATATATATTTAAAAAAAAAAAAAAAAATTAATAATAATAACAATAATAATCATAATAATAATCATAAATCCATAGATAATCCATCAGTTTGGGATCTCCTCCCAATGACGATTGGAGTTCAAAAGTTACTGGGCAAATAATATAAAGAGAAAAGTACCTTTGTGCACTTTGCGCAAATATTTTGTTAAAACAAGAGGGCACCAGTATGCACACATATGATGCTTAAAATAGTAAATAATATCAAAGTAAAATAAAACAATTAGAAATACATCCAAATATAAACACATATAAAGTATAAAACTATTGAGCGCAATGAAACATGCATGTATATGGGCATGTACACAAACCTGCGTTCAGCAAAAGCAAATGAACACCTGTCCAGTACTCACATACATGAGCTACACTAATTTACATGTACATTGTAGCAAAGTGACAAGTGACACTTATATAACAAACATTTCACTTATGTTTTTCTTTCCAGCTTCCAGCACGCACGGACTCCCGCCTGAGGTGCTAGTGGCATAATAAATAAGACCTACATAGCTGGAGAAAAAAAAAAAAGAAAAAAAAAGAAAAAAAAAAATTACAGTTTATTGTACATATTTGTACTTTTAATGAATTTCATTAAATGTACCAGGTTATTATCACAGAATATTTCCTTTATTGACAATTCATTTACCTTTAAATCTTTTTTAAGTTGTGCTCTTTCTTTTGAATGTTTGGTACAATATAATAAGTAATGAGCTATATTGTCATTAATATTACAAGTTGCACACCTTGTGTTCGGTTTAAGCCCAATTAAAAAATAATAATCTCCCAGTCGAGCTTTCCCTAAATAGAGTCGGTGAATGATGACCTCAGTCCTACGACTAGGTCCATTATACCTCAACTTTGTGCTTACTGTCGGTACTAAATAGTGTAGAGGGCGGCCCCTCTCTGATGTGCGCCATCTTTGTTGCCAAATAGACATATATTTCTTTTGAAAATTATTTTTTACATCACTTAAGGTGATAGACACCTTCGCTTGTACAGTTTCTTTTAATAAAGCATTTTTAGCTATATGATCCACAATTTCATTGCCTGGCGTGCCACAATGGGCAGGAATCCAAGCAAATGAGATGAGGTGGCCATTATTACACAAATGCATATATTTCAACACAATTTCAAATATAATACTTGAATGATTTTTTAAAGGATTATCTAATAACATGAGTGAGCTCAGTGAGTCACTAAGAATAATAGAATCAGCTGGACGAGACTCTTCGAGCCAGGTCAATGCCAAAAGGATGGCTACCTGCTCCGCCCTGCACACCGAGATGTCATCAGATGTGCGCTTACCTAGTTTGACACCATATTCCGGAATATAAAAGGCGGCTGATGTATGTCCATTATCAGGGTTTTTGGATCCATCAGTATATATATGCAGTTTATCTTTACCTGTGGAATTTAAAAAGTCCAGAGTCAAATTTTTCTTATATATATCTATATCTGATACATTACATTTTGTATGTATATCAAAATATACTATAGGACGGTGGAGTTTCCACGGTGATAGTATACATAGCTGCTGTAACTCCACCTTTGCATCTATTGGATCTCCATCCATTCTTAATACAAAGGGTCTCTTAAAAGAGTCTTTAAATAACATAGTTATATTGTCCTGCCAGCACGGCTCCAATATTTCTTTAATCAGAAAATTGTTATTTTTACATATTAATTTATACTTATACGTATTACTTTCTATATTACGCCTTATATCAATGGGCATTTCCCCACACTCTACTTGCAGCGCCTCTAATGAAGTGCCAGGTACAGCTCCAGTTATTATTTTCAAGCTTATATACTGTATAGAATTTAATTTATATGATACTGTTTTTTTTGCTGAGCCATATAGCTCACAACCATAATCTATTATTGGACGTATAAAAGCTCTATATAACAACAATAAAGTCTTAGAGTCAGCACCCCAATCTGTGCCAGCTAGACTTTTCAATATATTAATTCTTTTCTTACATCGTACAAAAACGTCTTCAATGTGTGCCCTCCATGTCAGGGAGGTATCAAAAGTTATTCCCAAAAACTTATAACTTTTAACAACACTCATTTTTTTATTACATATATATAATTCAATGTCCTTTGCTCTAGACATTTTATGAAAATTCATTACATTACATTTGTCTGGGGACAATTGTAATTTCCACTTAGCACACCATGTATCTATGTTGTGCAAATCACTTTGTATTTCAGTTTGCAACTCTTTTACATTACCATTCCTAGCCCAGATGGCCACGTCGTCTGCATATATAGATATGGATGTATGTTTGCACACTTGTGCCACACCATCCAAATAAAGAACAAATAGCAGTGGGCTTATTACGCTTCCTTGTGGAACACCTCTAGAGGTGGTATGCATATTTGATAGTACATTACCTATTTTCACTTGGAAAGTTCTTTCCAAAATGAAATTACTCACCCATTTCAGGATGTTACCTGTAAGGCCTAGGGCCTCCATTTTGGAGAGGAGGGCCTCTCTCCAAACAGAATCAAATGCCTTCTGAAAATCTAAAAAAACACATGTTAATTGATTGTTACATGCAAAGGATTTATGGATATCTCTCTCCAATCTCAAAGCATTGTCTAATATATTGCTTCCCTCTAAATATGCACCTTGACATGGTGAAACAAGGCCATGCTTTTTCAGAGTATGTTGCATTCTATACACAATCATTTTTTCATTAATTTTACATAAGACAGAAGTGAGGGAGATTGGTCTGTATGACTTGGTCTCCCCACTTTCCTTCCCTTGCTTATGTATGGGTACTAGAAGGGCGTGTTTCCACTCTTTGGGAAGACTCCCAGTGTCCCAAATTATATTGTACATACACAATAAATCATCTTTTATATTTGTTGGTAGATTAGCTACCATTTCCTGTGTTATGCCATCCTGTCCAGGGGTACCATCCTTTGTATTGAGTATGGCATATTCTAATTCATCCATACTGAATGGACAATTTAAATCATTGACATCATTAACGACAGTATGCTTACCGAAGTCTGGAATAGCATCATTTACACGATTTATATTTTCATAATTCATATGAGTACTAAATGTGTCGGCTAGAATGTTAGCCTTATCTTCATTATTATTTATAAAAACATCATTCACCTTCAAGGGGATTATGCCTTTAGCTGTTACATTTTCATTAATCATACTCATTTTTTTCACCTTTCTCCATACTTCCTCAATAGGAGTAAAGCGATTAACACCATCAGAATAACGTTTCCCATAATCAATTTTAATATTTCGAATTACTTTTTGTGCATTACTTTTCTTTTTATTATAAATCTCTAAGTCTATATAAAGCATCGTTTTTTTCGCCTTGCGTTTCGCGCCATTCCTTTCTCTTATAACTTGTTTACATTCAGAATTCCACCATGGATTACTGTTTCGCTTGCTGTTTTGCCCACATTGTGGTATGGATGCATTTGCAGCCTCAATAATGCTTTGTAATATATAGTCATACATACCTTGGGTGCTTCCATTGATATTCATGTGTTTATAATTCAACTTAATATATTCTTTATACTCTGCCCAGTCTGCCTTATGACAAGACCATCTATGTGTGGATTGGTTTTCACTGGCATCCGTATTTATACCTGTGCCAATTTTAACTTTCGTATTTAAAACAAAGTGATCACTGCCCAAGACATCTTCAAGGACATACCATATACATTTTGAAAAAAGTTCTTTATTTACTAGGGTCAAATCTATACATGATAGGCTGCCCCATGTAGGCCTACAATCAAAATGAGTGGGGGACCCATTATTCAAATACACAAAGTTGGAATTATCCATAAATTCTTCAACAACTCTACCACTTGTGTTATATTTTGTACTACCCCATATAGGGTTGTGGGCATTGAAGTCTCCACAAATAATACAATTTTTAAGGGTGTTTATACACATAGTTTGCAATTGTTTAATTTGTATAATCTCACATGGATTATAATAATTAATAATTGTACATTGAAATGTATCAACATGTACATTTGTTTGTTGATATTCTTGATCAACCGGGGTGTTCACAATTGAGTATGAAATATTATTTCTAATATAGGTTGCGCATCCTCCGCGCACTCCATTTGCCCGTGTCTTTGAAAGACAGGTATACTCACTTATTTCATACGTCTCATTGTTTGTCAACCATGTTTCCTGTATACACATAATATGTGGTTTTTCATTTAGTTTATAGATATATTGTTTAAATTCTTCTCCTTTAGAGCGAATACCTTGTGCATTCCATTGTAGGATATTTAAATATCCACACCCCCTATTCATGATAGATTATTAATGAGATTTATAATATTATGTATAAGCTTACCATGTAAGACTGTTGAGTTCCAGACCGAACCCTGAACACTGGACAAAAGATGCATAAAATAATGTGCATTACATATAATCAATGCGACACTGAAAGTGTTAGTATACTTAATACATATGTATACATATGCTATATACATTGAAACCATATCATTGTTAGAATATACATCTTTTTTAGCATGACACATATGAATGTATACACATATATTATAGTGTGTATTCATATTTACTATTTTTGCAGCAGACCGAGCACCTTGTCCAGTGGAGCATGGATGCCGCAGCACTGCGCGGCTGCATCCACGACCAACTGAATTCTATCACTTTTAGTCTGTGTGGATTCAAGATTATTTATTATAAATGCCAATAACGCCAGCAACTGTTCTGGATTAAACGAAACCAAATCATCGTCTTTCTTTGTTTGTACTGATTTATGAATCTTTTCTTTAGGTTTGTCCTGACGTGGCTGCTTAGGGTTGGACACACCCTGGACATTTGATTTTTTGGGTAGTGGGATTTTACTTTGTGAGTTTTCTCTAATCGGTCCTTGATAGGGTGCAAGTTTTAGCAATTCCTGATGTGTACTTTGCGGTTTAGGGGGCTTGACCGTTGTCTCCCGATTAATTTGAGCTTGTTGTTGTTGTGGAGGAATTGGTGGGTTTTTCTGTTCTGTTTGAAATTGTTTTGCTGCTTCAGCATAGCTAATTTTGCTCGTCATCTTTATGACATGGACTTTTTTTGCAACTTTATATTGCGGACACCCTTGGTAGGCTGAGCTGTGGGCTCCCCCACAGTGAGCGCATTTTGGAGTTTCTTTGACCGTGCACTCCTTCCACTCATGATTGCCGGTGCATACCGGACATCGGGTCTTACCTTTACAAAAGGACTGAGTGTGTCCAAATCTTTGACATTTATAACAACGCACAACCGGGGGGATGTACGTATGTATTTTTTTCTTCTCGTATCCATACATTATATATTCTGGTACCTCTTTCTCGAAGTTCAAGAGTACGGCCATAGTTGGTCTTTTATTCCCCTTTTCAATTTTAGTGATTCGTCTTACATTTGTTACCTTTTGAGCTTTCAATGCTTCCAACATTTCTTCAGTTTCCATTTCTAGATCTATGCCCTTTACAACTCCTGTATGGCTAGTTTGTTTACTTGTTAACTTGACCGATACATCTACATTGCCGAACTTGGTAATATCCAAAAATCTCTTCAATTGTTTAGGGTCTCGGACCAGCACCTCAATGCTTTTCCCTACCTTCCTCACCTTGTCTACCCGACCCCCGGCAATGGAGTCCACCTCCTTGGCAACCAATAGGGGACTTAGCTTCAGAAGCGTTTTGTGTGTGTCCACCGGGGTGATGGTAACGCTTTTATTGTCTCGTTCAATCTTTTCGTTTACTTTATAGTCATTTTCAAGAGACGAACCTCTAAATTTCCTCTTTTTACTTTGTTTTGCTTTCACCTCTGTGAACCCATCAGCTTGTGGGGGTACGGCTAATTCAGTATCATCATCCCCTTCATCCATATCATCGGACAACTCATCCGACAAAATGACCGACATAATGACCCACTAGGACAAGAGAAAACAAAAGGGTGTAGTGAAGTATATATATACACAATACTCCACATGCACTCAAGCTATACAAGAGCCACAGGGTCTAAATATACGCGCAGGGCGCCGGATTATAACGATGCGCGCGGTATTGTTCGTGTTCGCACAGCCGCAACAGTTAATTGTTCTGTGCTCGTGAAGCCGTGATAAATGGCGGAGCACCTAATACACGCTAGCGATAATATAAAGCCGGCTAGTACAAGTACACAAATGGATATGGATATATATATGTTCGCCGTTAATGATGAACAAGGTAAACCGAATAGTATATATACCCCAAAAAGGTGTCACAGAGCAACACAGTTGTATTATACACACATATACACGCCGTAACTCGATCAAATAAATCAACTGGTATATATAATCGAAACGTGTCACACAGTAGCAAAATAATCTTATATTTACACACCAATACACGTCGTAATACAATACAATAAATCAAGCGGTATATACTCGAAAATGTGTCGCAAAGCATCAAAATCTTCTAAATATACACACACACACACTGACAGAGTCAGTACACTTTAAACGCAAAAATAATATACACGACAGGTACCTGCGTTATATAATACTATACCATATTAGCTATGTAGAAAGACACCGGGATATGAACACAACCAGAATGCCACCAAAACTAACACAAACAGTACATTTAGTATATCTCAAAAGAGTGTACCGTATTGCAAAAGAGAAACAAATACACAGGGCGAAACCCTAAAAAAAGATAACACACCAACAAAATCCACTAAGGTTCCTGCACGAAATGCAGGAACACGTCCATTCTCAATCAAGAATGAATCAAGAATCAAATGATAAAATCAAATGATAAGAATCAAATGATGATCAAATGATAAAATCGAATGTAGACACTCGGCTTTTATGCTCTACCGTGGCTCCCAACATCACAATCTCGCATGAGCGATTGCGTTCCTGATAGGTCAACAACGGAACCCGCTGATTGGCCGGTGCACACGGGCAAACAACCAATCAACGGAACACTGGATCGGCCCGCCTCACGAAACAGCGTACGATACGTCGCCACGACACTACCCCGAACAACCGGCCCACAACGGTTGATGCCAAACCCACGGCAGAACCCCCCTAGTCACCTTCTCGCTACAACGCTCATATCTACGTATCAATTTCAGGGCAGGGTGCCCGTATGTTCAATCACGTATCGTACGCTGTTTCGTGAGGCGGGCCGATCCAGTGTTCCGTTGATTGGTTGTTTGCCCGTGTGCACCGGCCAATCAGCGGGTTCCGTTGTTGACCTATCAGGAACGCAATCGCTCATGCGAGATTGTGATGTTGGGAGCCACGGTAGAGCATAAAAGCCGAGTGTCTACATTCGATTTTATCATTTGACAAAGTATTGCAGTAGCATACGAAACGTCGTGATCGTTTAGATTCCTAGTTTTACATTGCGAGACAAGCGAATATCATTAGCGATATTATTTCCAATACAACTTTTAGTTGGAAAATAATGCAAAATGCACTAAATGGCTCATATTAAAATCCGACAAGATATAAAAGGTTTTGCACAAGCAGATAATATAGCATTATGCATTAATTTGTTTTACTTGTTAATAGGCTTCACCGGACACTTATTCTATGGGCAGGACCGCAGCAGCTGACGCTACGCTGACATGCCATTGCAGCGTCAGATGCTGCAGTCTTGCTCATAAAATAAGCTTGTTTGACAAGAGGGTCAGATAGTTGTTAAAGAGTGATCCCTAATCATCACTGGCATGCTGGGGAGGGGACTCTTGCCCCTCCCCCCCCCCCCCACCCCCCAAAAAAAAATCAATCATGGGTTATTTCAAATTCGATATAGCTATACATATCAGTGTTTTCAGGGTCTTTCTTGAGACATGATAAGTCAGATTCTACTTCATGCCGAGTCAAATTTCCTTCCTAGGTATTTACACCAAATTGGATAATTTCAAGTAAAACGATTGCAAAAGCCCCCTTACCGTTCATGGACGAACCCCTCTCTCGGTCGCTTTGCTCCCTTGGGAATCTGCCTTGTGTAAGTGTGGTATCCGTGGTATACCTCGTTCATGTTGATGTATCATGAATAAAGATACATTTGGTGCAATGTTTCAATTGTTGGAACATTGCTTGATTAAGTATGTAAGTAGTGTTTATATCATACAAAGGTCTGTCTGGTTCTTTGTGGGGCTTGTTTATGGGCACATTAATTATGAATGAGAGTTGCAAGGTAAATGATCGTTCCGTTATATTATCGTATAGGCCTACACAAAATTTGTATTAAGTGCATGTTTTATTTCAAGTAATTAATAAAGATAGGTATAGTTTGCATACTTGCTGAATTATTTGCATGTTTAAGTGGTAGTCAGTTTTGGTATAGACGCTGCACGAAATAAAACATAAATATACATTTTATGTAAGATAATGAACAACTGAGTGTCAAATTTGAAAGATCAAACAAATTTATTTGATTATTCATTTGATAGAAATCGGTTCAGAAATGGCTGAAATATCCATAAACATAACCATTTGTAATAAAAACCAATAATTATTTAGAGAGCGCCCTCTTGAGTTTTAATGGCTCGTTTTGAATGATAACAGGAATTTTACTTGAATAGTCATTTGTAATTTTTCATTAATTTGGAGCATTTTGGAGTTATAACTATTAGTTTGTAATGTCATTTAGGTTTTGATTACTAAAATTCAGTTTGACTACCGTTAGTCTAAAACTGTACTCTCTTTACCAAAACACAACTAATCCTTTAACCGTTTTGAAAAGAACGGTTACTATCATCATTTTATTTAATTTGACTGTGCTGCATGTATTTCCTCGTGATTACTTTACAACATCGACATGAATTAAAATGTGTCCATTTAGTATTATTTTTGTCTGACAAAGCTGTATGTTTTATCTGTATTTCTAAATTGTATATGATCTACTGAAATTAGGAAATAATTTTGTATTGAAATATTACAAATTATCCTGATCAAACTAGGGTGTAACTTATTATTGAGGGCACGGTTCTTATACTTCTAGATCCTTTCAATATCACTCAACGAATTTAATGAAATAGATTTATTAAATTATGCAAATAATATGAAGTATAGTTTGAATTCTATTAATAATAATGAAGTACAAGTAGAAGAGGTTTGCATTTCCGAGTGTCTCGGACAGTGCATTATCACAAAAGGTATTCAAAGTAGTTACAATTCCAACGACTGGAGTTCGCTACTTCGCTATCGCGCCTATAAAGGGGCACGTTCTCAATAAGTATTCATCTTTTCACAGGTTTAAGCGAATAATTCAAACAAATATTTATGTAGTCTCACTGTACCATCAGTGATAATAACAATAATGATAATATAGCGCACCTTCCATCTCAAATATCCAAAATGCGCTGAAACATACCACCAAGTCCAAACACCATTTTATAATATAGATATAGGACATTGCAAAATCATATTTTGCCAATCATGTCAACTTCTGTGCCTGTGTATTATGGGTGGGTTACACCAAAGTGTCACAGGGTGGGACCCTCTTCTACTTGTACTTCATTATTATTAATAGAATTCAAATTATACTTCATATTATTTGCATAATTTAATAATTCTATTACATAACACTCGTACAAGCATTCAGAGGGTTAGCATGTTCAAAGTAAGATACAGAAGTTGACCCGAAATATACTATAGCTATAGGCCTTAAATATGAACAGAAAGGCATGACACAGAATAGTTCATTACGATGATTGAACTACTATCATCAGAGGTACAATGATCCCCCTAAATTCGTCTGTTTGCTTTTCTTCTTCCAGTTGTCCACAAATAATCGCAATAGAAATTGGAGCGAGTCAATCTCTTTGAACTCGATAGACGTTGGCGAAAGGTAAAGAAAGTTATTATGAATATACATATGTCTTTTCTTGATTATGTTCACGTTTCTAAACTTAAGATACTGTCCGCCTTTTGCAAGGCAAAATACATAGGTTGCAAGATTATTGTCCTATATGAACGAAAATACAATCTTAGAGCTTGCCTGACAATGTGTGGCTTAAATCCTCCATTTCGTGGAGTGACATTGATTTTACAACGAAAAAAAGGATAATCGGTCGATGTGACCGTGTTTTTTTTTTTTTTCTCCTTCTGATTCACAAGCCTCCATCTGCGCATGCTCTCGCTCATCATGTTAGCTATTATAGCGGTGCTAATTACTGATCTCTATGAAACCCTCGCTCCTTGACCGGAGTATGGCGGATTGAAAACTGTTAGCTAATTTAGGCAACTTCAATTTCACCGCTGAACAAACATGCAGGTTATACTATGCATGCCAATAATCACAAGAACATACGACTGCTTAAAATATAGAATACATATCCCAGATTCGTAAAACGAAGAATTCTGTTTGTTATTTTTCTACTCTTGAGACTTTCACCGTGGTATACATGTCAAGTTTATTCAATGATGTCACATGGATGATTTCAATATGGTTGCAATAATAGTATGGTGATTAGAGCTGGCCAAATTTATTTGGTCAAAATGACGAACAATGAAGAGAGGACTTCTTCATCTTGTCTCATGGTTGTGTTGCTGCTATTCCATTAGCAGAATCCAAGTACCAATTATTGTTCATCTCGCGGAACTGGGCCAGCGGTATAGGTCATAAAGGGAGTGGATAACACACAAGTTCTCTATTCAATGTATTATATGCGAATAATTTGACTGTCTTATCAAGACCTCCTAATTCCATGGTCTTATCTTCCGGATGGTACTTATACTACTTATAGTTGACGTCGTCTTTAACAAATCATTGAAGAATGTCGCCTTACTGTCATTTATTGAACATGAAGAAACACGACAAAGACTGTGACCTGTAAGCCCGTACAAGTATATGATATACCAATTTCTGTAAATTGTGAAGGTAACATATTCGGTTTACGTAGTAGTTGGTCAAGAATATATATTTAAACTCAATTAAATAGAGTCGCCCGAATCGTTTCTGTACGAAGGTTTGTGAGGCTATGACTGAATATTCCGTCCACTAGTACCAATTACTACACGGGGATGTTGTCCCACTGCACGACCATCGATGTGATGTGAAGAACAACATACAAAATAAAATCTGTATGAACCGATAGTAACTTTACCTAAGGAAAGTTTCTTTTCAACACTAGTTGCTATAGAATGCGAGAGTGGACTGATCTGCTCAGTCCACTGCTGACAGGCTGATTTAGATTGCCTGCTAGTCTGATCGCTCAAGGAGAGGCCGATCATACCCGAAAGAGCAAGTCGCAAACATGGCAAAAAGGTCCGCTGCATCCCAGCATCGCCCGAAACTGGCGTACTAATTAATCCGTTTTCGCTGGAAAAAGGATGAGCGGGTGACAAACGGGCGATTATTATTGCAGAATGTGTTGTATCTGTCTGCAGATTATTACGAGTTTTAGAATGAGTAAGAAGATCCCATGATATCGGACAACTATCAATAACAGGTGCATTAGGATCATGTTTTTGTTTTCTTTCTTCCTTCGGTAATCTTATTCAAGTTACCGACAGGTTAGCCTCTTCGGTGATTTTGCTTTTGTCCCATATAGGGACCTGTAATTAATATAACTTTTTGCCACAGCCATCTGATACCCATCCGCACTTGTACACTATCTCCATTCCCTGGGGAGCATTGCAGCAGTTGCTACTTTATAGTGCACTCATGCTTTACACACCCTCATTCATGTCAAGTACTCATATTGCACATGGGTAGGGAGCAGCAATATGGATAACGTGCCTTGCTGAAGGACACAAGTGCTGTACTGGGGGAATCGATTTAGGATCGAACTCGGCTCCCGTGCTCGCAGTCAAGCACCTATCCGACGTATACCGAGACCCGTTTGTAATTTTTAGATGTCTGGTTCAAACGTAGGTGTAATAACACAGGAACGCAGGGGTCCGTGAAAGTAGACCCAACTCCTCATGCCACGTATTTGATTAAAGAAGACGAACAACGTGTTATTGCCCATATTTTTATACGAACAATTGTGCATGTCAGAAATTCACTTATACATGTTTAGTAGCGATTGATTATAAGACGTCCGAGGGCATCAATATACGTTGATTCATCTCCGGGACACAAACCCCCTGAAAAAGGGGAATAATCATTCTGACACCAAGCTTCCAACATGCTTTCTGTGAATATAACAATAGAGACTGGCGGGTCATAAACATGGAAAGAAAGGTCATCTGGAGACCGACCCTGTATCCACCTTCCAAGCTTCCTTGTTGTATTTCGACCTAGTGGCATCAAACAATCGAAGACGCCATTATTCCCGAAGAGACCTTGCCCATTCCAGTTTCCAGCTATGTACACTTCCGACACGAAAGAACAAAAGTGAGCCAATAAAGCAGACGAAGCCATGCACTTTAACTAAGTACTCTGTTTAGGGTCCATGGTTTAAATAACATGTCACCCTTATCGTGATGTTTGTTTCCTTCCCTGTTTTAAGACTCAATCTCCTTCCAATTATAATGAAGATTGCAGAACAAAAGTTGTATGCTTTTTAACGAATGTGTAAACCAACTCGTGTAAACCAACTCGTGTAAACCAACTCGTGTAACAAACAGATCCTGTACTTGTATTGATAATATATTCACCAATGTTCTTGATAGACCCATCTTACCAGGTATTTTGTATTCTGATTTATCCGACCACTTTCCTATTTTTCAAGTAACTCGGTTTACGCCCACTATAGAATCCCGCCAATTCACTCGTAATAAACCCACACAATCTAAAGTTGACTTTCAATCACTTTCTGCTCAGTTGTGTTCATTACAATGGTCGTTCGTATTAAGAGATAATGATGTTAACAACGTGTATAATACTTTTATTGATAAACTATCAGAGCTTGTATCTTCTCATTCTAGCCTACTTACCCCTAGTCGCAGAAATCTCCCGAAAAATCCTTGGGTAACAAAAGGCATTCTTAAGTCTATTGATAAAAAACAACGTCTATACAAGCAGTATCTGAGAAATAAGTCTAATTCAAGTAAACGCAAATACGCTGCTTATCGTAATGTATTGACAAATTTAATTCGTCAGGCAAAAAAGGCGCATTTTGCAAGGATACTTGAAAAAAGTCGTTTTAATTTAAAGAAAACTTGGACAATTTTAAATGACTTGCTCGGTAAGCGTCCATCTAATTTGCCATCACACTTTCATCACAATGGTGAGAAGTTATTAGGTCATAGTAATATTGCCAACGCTTTTAATTCATATTTTGTGAACTCTGGATCTTTCATTCAATCTGATAATACCCCTGGGTTCCAGAATTATCTTGGTCCAAGATGTAAACAATCATTTTTTATTTCCCCAACAAACCCAACGGAATTAATTCAAATTACTAAACAATTAAAACTTAGCCATTCAGCTGGTCACGATGGTTTCTCTTCTTTTCAATTGAAAAAGATCATACATTTTATTGCAGAACCACTTTCTAAAATTTTTAATTTATCACTTATAACTGGAATTTTCCCCGAGACAATGAAGACATCTAAAGTCATCCCTGTCCTGAAAAAGGGTGACCCACACTTAATTACAAATTATCGCCCGATATCATTATTATCTACTTTTTCAAAAATACTTGAGCGATTAGTTTATAAACGACTTTCTGACTTTCTTGATAAAAATAATATTATTATTTCCCAGCAATTTGGTTTTCGAAAATATCATTCAACTGAAACTGCCCTACTTTACGCAACAGAATTACTTTACTCTTTCTTTGAAAAAAACGAATATGCTGTAGGTATTTATATTGACTTGAGTAAAACGTTTGATTGTTTAAGTCATGATGTTCTGTTGTATAAATTGAACCATTATGGTGTCCGAGGCGTTCCTCTTCAGTGGTTCTCAAGCTATCTTTCTTCCCGTTGTCAATACACTACATATTGCGATGTTAATTCCCAAATTCTCCGTATTAAACAGGGTGTTCCGCAGGGAAGCATACTCGGACCGCTGTTATTTCTTTTATTTATTAATGACATTATTAATTCATCTAATGTCTTGAAATTTCTTTTGTATGCTGATGATACTAATTTATTTTTGTCAAATAGTAATCTAGACACGTTAATGGCACAGGCAAATTATGAGATGTTGAGCGTTTGTAACTGGTTCCATGAAAATGGGCTACAGATTAATACGTCAAAAACTAAATATATGGTGTTTGATTATCAGAGGGTGAAGAGGGTGTTAGAGACTCCACAACTTCAAATTGATCGTATAATTGTTGAGAAAGTTGAAAGCATTAATTTTTTAGGCGTTGTTGTAGACAATGAACTATCCTGGATAAAACACATTGATTATGTATGTAAAAAGACTAGTATGTATATTGGTATGCTTTTTAAGTTACGCTCTTTCTTGCCATTGAAATCCTTAAAAATGCTATATAAGTCTGTTATTCTACCACATTTTACTTACTGCAATTTGGTATGGGGAAGTGCAAGTAATTCACATTTAAGAAGACTCTTAATCTTACAGAAAAAAGCTATCAGAATTTGTTTTAATATGCATTTTAGAGCTCATACTGCACCTCTTTTTAAATCAATGCAGTTATTGAGTATACTTGACAATGTATTATTTAATGTTGTTCTTTTTATGCATAAATTTGTACACCAACGTTTACCTAAAGTTTTTAATGCATTCTTTAAAAAGCACTCAGATGTCCATGGACTTAATACAAGGGGAAAAGACAAATTTTATTTACCAAAACTGAACTCGTCATTTTTACAGCGCTCGATAAAATACCAGGGAGTTGTAGAATGGAACAAACTTAACTCAGATTTGCAGAATATTAATAATTGTACCATCTTTAAACGCATCTTTAAACTTCAATTGTTCACTAATTATTGAGTATCGACGTTGTGTTTTTGTTGTTGTTGTCTTCTGTACTTGTTATTGTTAAATGTTTAGGTTATGTTTCTTAGTGAAATTTCCATGCTTAAAGTAATGTATATAAATAATTTCTTTTGTTTTGATTTTGATTCTGTTTACATGGGTTTGCCGTTAACAAGCACTTTGCTTCTAAGGCAGATACCTGTCAATTTTTACACTGTACCGTTTTTATTATTGTATTTTATCTGAAATAAATGAAATGAAATGTCCTATCTGACATAAAGGGTATGAATCCCAACATCCAGTCTCCTTGGAGATGTTTGCTGGTCATCGGTATTGAATAGGCATATGGACTAAATAAATTCACAACCCGACATAGCACCATCATGTGCATCGAAAATTGAGCCTCCCAGCCTGTACACGGGAATGTGTCCGGGGAGGGGCTGGTTTGGGCTAAACGGAAACCGACCCAACACGCAAGCCGAGATACCTGGGGTGGGGTACCGATTGAGGCTTTCCCGGCGCCTCATGCCCAGCTGGCAACTGGCTTAATTGTCTCGTCATAGGTAAACCATCCAAGGCTAACCGTCGACATATTTTGTCGACATGCATCTCCCTCCTTTACCCGTCGGGCGCCTTGATCGGATTAAAAATATCCGCAATGCATATATATATAACATGACACATGTAGTCTGGAGGCCATTCGTCGACACCTGGATGTATCCTTTGCCTGGAGCCTATGCCTTTTTGCATTTAGGCGTTGCTCGCCCGGCAACCGATGGAAGAGAGCCCCGAATCCCTGGCCCACTTGCGGGGCACGGGTGGCCACGGCATTAGAGATCGATTAATATACATTACTCGTGTAACCTTCTCGATTGCGTCCTTCTTGGAGGTAGGCTGCCCGCTTGGGTTATAGTCTTCCCACCAAGCGTTATTACGGGACAAGACACGGTTTCTAATTCCTCGAAGATGGCGTCAAGGTCCTCTTACCCCATAAAACTGGGGAAAAGTCCACCTACCCTATACAACTGGGGAAAAGTCCACCTACCCTATACAACTGGGGCAGATATCACTTACCCCATACAACTGGGGTAGATTCCACTTACCCCATACAACTGGGGTAGATTCCACTTACCCCATACAACTGGGGTAGAGTTCCACTTAACCCATACAACTGGGTTAGTGGGGTATATTCGAACGTTCCAAGTGGGTCATACGACTGACCCGTTGTTTGCCCTTAAATAATATAAATTAATAGACAACAAGTTAGAAATTCTTCTCCTAGGCGTATCACACATGATGTATGTTATTACCATGTATAGCCGAGCTGCCTGCAAGCAGGCGCATCAAGCATATCAAGGAATGGGTTCTAAAACTCCCTCCATCGTCGCTGTTAAAGGCCGTCGATGTGGATGAAAAGAGCGGTCTACTACGGCCACCCTGTTGATCAACCAAGGCCATCCTGCTGGCCAGCCAAGCGGGTCGCTTCCTCCGACGGCCGCCTCAGCTCAGGCTTGGCCGCTCGGCCCGGGCAGGCAAAATTCTCCTCCTAGCGCTTCAGCTCCGATTCCTCTATAATCTCGTCACTCGACATAGTTGCACTGTCGTCACACTAAAGAAAGATGAATACCTATTGAGAACGTGCTCCTTTATAGGCGTGATAGCGAAGTAGCGAACTCCAGTCGTTGGAATTTTAACTACTTTGAATACCTTTTGTGAAAATGCACTGTCCGAGACACTCGGAAATGCTAACCCTCTGAATGCTTGTACGAGTGTTATGTAATAGAATTGTTTCGTATTACCATTCAACTATTGTTCATGATGCTAAAATGTTGGGAAATGTATCGTTATATGCTTGTTTATTGTGGAATTGGTGTTGACGTTGTGTATATCAATGTGGCTATACCAAATAAACATTGTACATAATATACTCTTTCAGGTGTGTTTTGTCATTTAATAAGATACTTTGAATTAAAGTTGTCGACTTTTTTGTTTTGTTTTATAGTATGGCTTTTCAAACACACATTGTACATAATACATGACTCTTTTGTGAGATTTGTTTGTACATATCATTGACATCACAATCGTCAAAATACAGACGATAATATATCCAGTAACATATATGAATTTATCTAGTGTCAGCTCTTTGAAATTTGTAAAACATATGCTGTTTAAGCCTAGAATACTAATCTGCTAATAGAAATGTGTAGATTTCACCTATACTTAAAGGGATAGTTGAGTTCTGGTAAGGAGAGTACAGTTTTAGTGAAACTGAATTTTAGTAACCCAAACCTGCATCATTACATTACAAACTAATAGTTATAACTAGAAAGGAACACACAATTACAAATGACGTAGTAAAGATCATGTTATCATTAAAAAAGAGCCGTTAAAACGTAAAAGGGCGCTCTCTAAACACTCATCGGTTTCAACCATTTTGAATAAAATATTGTGCATGTGATGCTTTGTTGAAATAGTGATTAGATAGAGAAATAACCAACAACTATTTAAATACCTATTTTGTAACTTTTTTGAAAAGAGGAAGCATTTTTTTGAATTTTTAACGGCTGGTTCAAAATTCTCTAATAAACCCGGGGCCCCGGGTTTATTACAAATTGTTATATTTATGGATATTTCAGCCGTTTCTGAACCGATTTTGATCAAACAAAGATGATTTTATTGTTTAAATATTATGCTCTTTCAAATTTTACACTCAGTTTTTCATTACCTCACAAACCAATTAAGTAGTCTAGCGCCCTCTCTACCAAAACTCAACTTTCCCTTTTAATATAATGCCCCTCTAATGAATTTATTTACCAAGTCTTCTGCTTAATGAATAAAGCATTTTAAAGTTAAATCCCTGGCCTGCGTTATATTTTCTTGATAATATCATAAAACAAATGTGTACTCATGGTTAGGATACTCTTAGAACATCGACATAAATGATAAATTGTGTCCATTCAGTATTATTACGTGTTACAAGTATGTTTCTCTGACAAAGATGTACAGTATATTGTATTTATATGCATATTTATTATATAGGATATATTGAATTTGAAAAAATAACGACTTTTTTATTGAAATATTTTAATAACATGGCAAATTATCCTCATCATACAGGTAGTAAATATTGCTTGATATATATGTTGATAGCGAGTGCATGGCTCTCATACTCTTAGATCTTTTCAATATCACTCATTACCTTTAATGACATGGATTTTGTTCGTATAACCATTCAACTATTTGTCATGATGCTAACATGTACAAATGTTATATTAGTGTTGGGACATGGATCGTTCTCTGTTTTTTTTTTTTTTCTTATTCAACAAGATATATAGTATGATTGTGGTTGACGTTGTTTTATATTAATGTGGCTATACACAACAAACATTGTACACAGTACATAATTTTTCATATTTTTGCTTCGTATTCAATAAGACGCATTTTATGAGTGTTGTTTGAAGTGGTTTTATATTAATGTGGCTATACAAAACAAACAGTGTACATAATACATACTCTATCATGAGATTTGTTTATAAGTTTTAACGCACAATTTATTGGTAGTTAAAACAGTTTACTCTTGCGTAACACCGAAGCGTCGGTGGTGAGCGAGGTGGTCAATGGGGGCAGGGCTTTCCTCGACGCTGGTCAAGACGAGTGCGAACAGGTGCACGGTGACCTCCGCACGCCACACAGACGCGTGGTATAATCAGGGATATGAGAGTTTGTATAATTGAGGAGTGGAAAATTTGGGAGTATGCAATGGAATGAGTTCTAACCCAGTCATTCTTGTGGTTGGTGCCGATTGAGCAACACGTGGAAAGAAAATGTTACAATTATTTGCCTTGATTTTTCATGTCTACGAACAATTACCTATCGACGTTTTGTGCGTTATAGTTTGCGGAACAGTGTAAAATACGGGACAATTTTAAGTTGTAAACCGCGGCGGCAGGACCCGCAGATATCGATAAATACGGTAATTGCCCTTTGAAATCAGGGATGGACTTGTGGCCGTATGTACGACGACGCATGTCAACGAGAGACGAGTCTGAAACAACGCAGCACGCACGTGGACATGCAAAGTCTCGCCCGGTGAGTAGAGCGGCTGCGATGGCCATATTTGCATCCCCTCCACGCTGACACGTGTTTGTATAGTTGGTACATGGGGTGGGGCTCGATTGAGTGCGGTTGTGCCCGGTTGTCGGGATGTGAGAGTGATCGTGTGTTGTTCCCTGCATGCTGCATGGTCTATATTAGATATAATGTATGAACTTGGTGATAGCGTGTGGTTTATTTAATGTTTGATTGTTTTTTTTAGTCTTTTAAGAAAAAATGGTTTAGATTGAATTTTATTTGTATTGATTTTTTTTATTCTTTAATTAAAATAAATTGTGGGGCAAAAATGTTTTTTATTGTTTTAATAAGTAATTTGAAGGGTATAGTCACAATAGCTTTATGTGAGATATAAGTAGTTTATGTTGTTTGTTTGGTATAATTTGTAAGTTACGTAGAACCTCCTTCTTTTATTGGAGGCTAATGTCGAAGGACTATATTTTAAACGCGTGTTTTTGAGGTGAGCTCGTGCAATGGACGCATGCGTTTTTATTGTTAGGTTTATTAATTGAAATGTGTGTATGCAGATAGGGCTCATTATTATAATACTGCTGTGAAAGCTTTAGGTTGTTGTTGTATGCGGCTAGGGCGAGTGAGATTTCGTTTATTTATGAATGTTGTATAGGTTCATTGAATGCATTTTGGAATAATATGGATTGGCATAAATAAGGCCTGTTATTCTATGTTTTTAAAAAAAAAATGGTATGATGGCTATTTGGTTAATAATAGGGTATTGGATGTAGAATTGTTGAAGGCGTATATGGGAACGTAAGGAAATTTTGGTCTTTTGAGAAAAGAAAGTATACATTTTGGGGAATTATGTTTGGATAATATTTTAATATTTGGCTAAATAATATCGTAGGAGTTGTAATACTATTATTATGAATGTTAGTATTATTGTTTAATTATTATTATTATTATTATTTGGTTATGTGTAATTTTGTTTGGATGAAAGGAACATACATTTAATTTTATTAGGCGTGTTGGATAATTCAAGAGTTTGTTTGTGTGGTTAGTGGACAGTGGTAGACAGGTGTCCCCATGAGGTGCGCTGACTTAAATGATGAATGAGGGAGGGAATTTGTACGGGGAAATTATTCTACCCGTATAATGTTGAGCCCCCGACTAGCCTATAATTAGATTGGCGGTCTTACATACTAGTAGCTTCAGTAATTGTGAGCTTTGGTTATTGGAGGTAGAGAAATGATTTTGTTTATTTATTATAATTTTAAAGTGAATGGGAAAGGATAAAATAAGATGAGAATGGTCTTTATATTAATAAATAAGTATGTGTAAAATGATAAGCCCACTTAATGTTTGTAGGTTTATTAATATGGAAAAGTTATGTCATGAAAAGAAAGGTATTGTGTCTTTCCACTTCTTTGGTGATTTTTTTTTTTTTTGGTGATATTATTTAATTAATTAGTTTTGAAATATAGTATTATATGAGACACTGGTAGTAATCGCTAATGTAATATGTATGATTGTATTACTCCACATATTATGGCGGGAGCCATTATGTGCAAGATGAGTTGGTATAGGGTTAACTTTATTCATTATTTTTTTCGTAGGATAAATGTATGTAGACGCAGGTTGTTATGATAGAGATGAAAAGGGAGAAGGATATGTTATTATATTATATAATTATAGTGGTGCTACGTTATGTAAGGTCTATCATTTTGTTGAAGATGCGAATTATAAAGAGAGATTGATTTGTGACAGTAGTCACTTTTGATGGATTGTTATGAAATTATTATTATAATGGCACCTCCCCTTACCTCCCCCTTGTTTTTACTGCCCTCTCCTCCTCGTTCTCTGACTCTTCTCCCCCTTTCTATCGCGCTTATTGGTCCTTGCTTTATTTGTCGGACCGGTGGAGTTGATTGCGTGTAGACAGGTGTCTCCAATTCCCATAAGGTGGCACGGTTACATTATGGAATTAGGCGTTTGGTTATATTTATGAGGGGTGGGAGAGAAAGTGTACCGGGTAATTATCCTACCTCGTAGGACGGGGCAACCGCCTTTATAAGCTGCCGACCCCCCCCCCCCCCCCCCCCCACCTCCTCTCACTCCCTATTTCTGTCCTCTCCCTCTCGTTCTTTGTCTCCTCTCCTATTTCTTCAGACTAATCCTCCTGAGACCCTCCCTGCCTGGTCCCTTGTATCAATATGACTGTTTGGGATATCGCACTTCTCGGTTCTTTTCTTGTTCTAAATTTTTGTTCACAGCACGATGCTCGCCTGCTCTCTGGACCAATGGGGAGATTGTTCGCTTGATCGTGGGTCGCCCTAGCACTACCGGTCGTGGCGAGTTGTGAGTTTCCTTAATCGGGTGCTTAAAAGGGATCAGGACGGGAAGATGAGCGAAGCCACGTGTACCACCCCCGACCTGCCCATGACGACTAAAGCTACCGTTTATCCATAGTATAGTATATGGCATAGAGTCAAACACCTGCTCGCCGTTCGGTAGACGTAGTAGGGTCCATGGTGATCCATTTCCCTCCCCTGTCTTTCATTAATGAAGTACCCCCTTGCTTACACGTAATTTGTTGTAATAAACATATAGTATAGTGGATGTGATGAAGATGAATTTGTTAGTTAATGATATAATAAAAAAATAAAATAAATAAATAAAAAATAAATAAATGAAAGAAAAAAAATTAAATAAATAAATAAATAAATATATAAATAAATAAATAAATAAAAGGGGAACATGTAAGGATTATAGGTAGCGAGGTACAAAGATGTCAATAAAGTGAGGTGTTAATTTTTTGTTTTTGTTAAATAATTGTTTATAATAGACATGCTTTTATATATATGTCCTGCCCCTCTTTTTGGAATGGCGTAGGTAGTTGTGTTTGACTCAATCTTAAAGGGGAACACCGGGCAAAGAGAAATATATAGTCGTATGATTTGATATATCTTTGTGATATCAAGCAAGGATACTAAATATTTTGTAACGGGTTGTGTAAGTTATAAATATAGTAATTAATAACCACTATTTACGGAACCACTGTTGTTTCCTGGTGCCGTGCGAGCCAAACTTATGAGTGCGCCAATGCTGTTCACGCGTACGGTTGGAGACAATATAATCCCGGATGCTTCGTTCGCTGTGGACAGTTTAGTCTTCGTAATCTAAACCCATGAACGCATAAATTTAAAGGTGTTACTTTTCTTTATAAGAATAGTAGTTTGGGGTGATGATACCCTTTAGGTTTAGCCTATATAGTGGCGGCCGGCTGTGCCAGCTCGCTGTGCCAGCTCGTGTGGCGGTAATATGCTATATTAGGCCGCTGCATATAGGCCAACCAGTTTGATAGTATATTTATTCTGTTGTATTGAGGCGACTTGAGATGAATGTAGGGATTATTTAGTTAATTATTTTGTGGATTTGGAAATGATAGCGAGACAGGTCAGTTAGTTCCGCGAGGAAGGATTTGTTTATTGATTTGGGTACCTCCCTGTTATTCTAAGAGAACGATTTATCCAGTCAGTAACATTCTCTTGGGAGCGGAAACAGGGAGATGGGTTTTGACTTGTGAGTTCCCTCGCGAAGGCCTTTAATAGGGATCACTGGCTGGGATCAAGGCATGATTGGATAATAATTGTTGGGACCTTGTTCTCGCCTGGCATTATGAATTATATCATTAGATTGGATTACCCTCATCATCTCAAGGCGTAGTAGATTTGGCCAAGTTGGGAAATATAATTTGTATTTGTTTATCACTAATATTTGTGATTATTGTATTGACTTATGGATGAACTTACTTTTCACATTCCTTTTAAGGAATGTTTATTATAATGGCATTTGTTGCTCAATCGACACAATAAACCACCAAAACGCAATTATTGGCTTTAGTAGTTGTCTGTGAGTTCTTTAGTGTGAAGTAAGGAGTAATACATATCATTATACATCGCAAAGGTCAAAATGCAGCTGATAATAGTTTACAGTATCATTATGAATATATCTGGTGACAACTCTTGTGTTAAACGTATGTTGTATCAGTCTTGTATACTAATACACATGTGAAGCTTTTAAGTTATATATTCGGAAGTATAATTGTATGTTGTACATTGTCTCAGAATAATGAAATGTCATGCATTTTAAAGATATGAACGGTTTATATGTTGCATTGACACATTTTTATGCAAGTACAATATTGAATATCACTCTAAATAGGTACCTCTTATTTGTGTAAATCGCGTATTGAGGACGTATAGCTCCTTGATACTGGTTGTTCATCCTTTCATTATAATTATACATGCAAGCAAAATAATAATAAAATATTGCATGAGCATAGTGCTTAACACAATGTTTATAAGCGCTGTGAATTTGTATAACCCTTGGTCATCAGATTCATTTCAAAACCGAAGAACATCTCAGCACCATGGAGAGCATACTAGAAACACGGTACTGTAACCTTGGGTATGACAAATACTTAAATTTCAGATTGTATTAAATAAACATTTCAACCACTATCAGAACTAGTAATATGGGTAAGCATCTCCTTCAATGCAAACATTAATACTATGATCTTGTACCAACATTATTTTGTTTTATTCAGCTATTTTCTTCATATAGGGAAAGTATACAGTAACACATAATATGGGTCTCGGTTGCAAATTAAAAGATTGAGCTCAAAAGTTATAAAATGACGGAGATTATTGTGTGTATGTTGACAGAATTGTGATAGAATAATGTTATATTACATGACACATTTGCAAACTTTGAATTATATACAAGTCGGTCTATGGCCTTCCCTTCTTGAATTTCATTAATGTCTGTATATCGGTGTAGTTATTGTACATGTATGCAAAATGTGTTTTTGGTAACCTTGTGAATAAAAGCAAGTTTCCATGTTGCTTTGTATTTGTGTAAACTCATGTTTATATTGAGGAAATGTTATAAAGGTACATAAATCTACATTGCAGCAAACATAATAGCCATGTACACATACATGATTAAACCTTTAATCATACTTATGACGGAGCTTATAGTGGATATGCAGGTCTGTACATTTGAATATTTCCATTTAAAGTTGTACTTGTTTGGAATTATTGTTCTTGAACTATGTGTTCAGTTGTGTTGTTTTCCCTCAATTTCACTCACCCCCCCCCCCCCCCCCCCCCCTCCCCTCATATCTCTCTCCTCCTCTCCATCTCTCGCTCACCTTCTCTTTCTCTTACTCCGCTTCCTTGGGGTGTATTCTGAAAACGATTTAAAGCTAAAATGTATTGTATCTACGTCATATCTACGTCACTAAAATATGACACTGTACTTAAGGAATCCCGTTTTGGTAAAATATATTTTAATGACGTAGATATGACGTAGATACAATAAATTTTAACTTCAGAATACACCCCCAGTATTCTGCTTCGGCACCTTGGTTTTTACCCTGTTTTATGATAACAATGTGTTATGCTACAAGTTATCCCCAAATGTAGATTGTAAGGGTGGCCTTCTTCAAAAAAAACCTTGCTGCTTTAAAGGGGAATTCCACCCCAGAAATGTGATGTTTGCTATAAAATGAAGTGAATATGAAGAATCATGATCGAAAATCTGAGCCAAAACGGTAGAGCAATAAAAAAGTTATGACAGGATGAACTTTGCTCCAATTTTTAGTATCGTTCGCAATTGATATCGATCGTGACGTCACTTGCGAGCTGCAGCCATTTTGACTTCTACATGGAAATTGTACAAAATTTAAATTTTCTTCATAACAAAGCAAATTTATGAGCTTACAAATTCCAAAGAGGTTGGCCCATCGATATTCTTCTATGAATTCGTGAAAACAAGCAGAGAAAATTTAATTTTTAGCAACGAAAATGAGAAATAAATGTATTTTCATGTACTAAAGCCATGGCGAGTTGCTCGTCAATGATGTTGCATCTGGCGGCAATTTTGAAACGATCGCTCATTACTACATGATGTTCAAATAGGTGTAACTCCCGTGTTTCTTGTCCGATTTTGATCAAATTTTCACCAATTATGCCTCTTATTCTGCTTATTCAAATAACGGATGGTTTTATCAGGCCCGGAATACCCCTTTAATGCCACCCCATTATTGTATTTTTGCTTTTAAATTACATCCGTTTTTGCTTTTTTGTATTAATCTTCCAACTTGTTACATAAACTTTGTGTATAATGTGTTTCTCTGATTGGTGATAAAATAAACTGAACTTGGAATGAAGTCAAGAAAATATGTGGATCTAATGGCATACATAATATATATAATTTGACACAAGACAATACCAGATAATAACTGAAACTCCTTCATATAATACAGACTTGGCGCTACGGCACTGGGTTGCATATACATGAGCATATGGACTACAATTTAAACACTTTAGTACGGTGACATACAATATGAATATAGTGTCACATTTTTAAACATAGCTCGCATAAGTCGAATATTGGTAAAATCCTAGTTCTGTTCTGAATTCAATTTATGTTATGGTTTTTCTGCTTTTAACTACATGAGTTACAATTCCAGCTTTACTCTCTTTATGGGTTTTATGTAAATAATGCTCCAATTTTGTTGAGCCAAGCGTAAGGTTGAGTGTGTATTTATAATGTTAATTTGTAATAAGTTTGGGCCTAACGTGGCATTATACATACTGTATTTACATATGCATATTAATGTAATATTAATTCTAGACACCCAAACGTTTTCAGTTCATTACCTATTTATTACCTGCACAAAATATTCAAAATTTTACGTCGCATCTGTTGTATCCTTTCTCGTAGAAATAGACAGCTTAGCAGTAGTCAAGAATCGAAAAGATTGTTCATTGATCATGTGAAGTGAAGTTATTAACCGTGATTAAAGGAAAGTGTCTAAAAGTCGCGTTTGAACATGTTATATTGTAATATGCTATAATTCAAAGTTGCCCAGTTATGAATTGATATGTATGCCACAAGTCATACATTATAATATGGACGATTCTTGTTTCTCAAAAACAAGTTTTACTTCTCTCAGATCGATGGCTGCTTACTGGGAACTAGCTGGTATCAAGTCTTTGCCACAGGCTCATAACAGCCAGAGCTACGGTAAAAATATACATTATACTGGAACTATGGACATTGCCAATTAATTTAAGTTATTATGTATACCTTGAAGGGGGGGGGGGTGGAACCGGAATCAGGAATATGAAGAGATGTGACTAGCATACGTATATTGCTGTAGGGGAATATATCCGGACTCTTCATAAGGCTCGACTTTTCGTTATTTTCTCAGTCTATTTAGTGTTGGATGGCACCTGTACCTTTCTTATAAAATAAGTAACTCTTTCACGACTTGTTTTTATAACATTTGATACATTGTCGTAAAAAGGAAGAGTAAATATGATAAATTGAAAAGAAAAAAAACTGAGTAAAGTATTATTGGTTCTTTAATCACACTTCAATCACACTTGAATTTAATTTCACTCTTTCAATGATGGCAGTGGACAATCTTTCTTTTTCATTTTTTTTCGGGGTAGGGGGGGGGGGGTCACTTCTCTGGGAGTAGCTAAATGCAATATTCAATTATATTCCTAGTGATTTCTGTGCTGTCTACATTATTTCAAAAATAATCAATAGACATTTGAAGAGTTCGTTTCCAAAAAAGGTTAGGTCCACTTTTGTAGTTTTGAGAGAAAAAGAGGGTTTTTTATTCTCATAGTTAGCATTGTTGAGAGGATATACAATTATATTACATGAAAAAGCATCATAATAGGATTGTAAAATTAAAAAAATCCCAACACCTTCTGTAGAGCTGCTCAAAATCTACATATTAAGCTAAACAAATGAATTTTGATGGGAAATGGACCTAACCTCTTTTGGAAACGAGCTCTTCATTTAATGAACATTATGCATATTATGTATGCATCTCGTCGTACGCCATTTTCTAATTTATTTATTTATTTTTTTTTTTGCTAGTAGATTATTATCGATTTATTCCTACTGGAATCACATGATGGCTAAGCATATTAGATTCCCGACAGTCGCAGCTGCCTTTATAACAATCAAACAGACGCGGCTGGAATGATGCTTGCTGCCATCTACGATGGAGGTGTTGAAAAGCTGCTCGGTCACCCCGTCTTTATATTATACAGAGTGTATAAAAAAAAGGTAATCGAAGTTCAAAGGTCAATAATTTAGAAATTCTACATTCTCATAATTTTATTCTGGCATAGATGTAAAGAGTAGTTATCCAGCTTTAATGTGACACCTTTCCCGAATCAGCAATGTCACGCATCGCTGAGTTCTCTGTTGTTGAAGGTGGCAAGTGCAAAACCCACCTTATGAATGAAAGCTTGAAAGTAAAATAATGGTGCCACACGTTAATGAAAACAACAATTTGAAACATTTTTGTTGGGTTTCCGATTTTCTGAATGGGAATATGTACCTTCAGATGATATTTCAGTTGGAGGAACACATTAGGGGACATGTGCAAGGAGTATTTAGACAGATTCAAGACAGTGCCCAAGCCCATCGCCTTGTCGCTGTCGGAGATGGACTGGGGAACTATGTGGGGAAAGGGTTATTGCGATAATAAATGAGGTGGAATGGCCACCAAGGTGATTTAAAACTTGTTGGCTTCTTCCTTTTGTGAAATTTGAAGAACAAGGTGTGTACATCTTCTCGCGACCTGGATGAGTTGTAGGGACGCAATCGACACGAAGTGGATGTTTTAGCCATAGAACAAAAACAAATCTCTAACATTTAAGTGTGGCACCATTTATTTATGGAATCCATTCATTAGCCCAAACGGTCATTAGCAAAAACTGGGTTTTGCATCTGTCATATTCAACAACAAATAACTCAGCGATGCGTGACATTGCTGATTCAGAAAAGGTATCAAATTTTAGGTAATAAGTTACTCTTTACATCCATATCTGATTTAAGGTGTGAACATATATAAATCTGAAATAATTGACATTTGAACTTCGATTACCTTTTTAAATACACTCTTTAGTTACTCTATGAGTCACCCTATAGTTGACATGTTGCGTGTTACACCCTTGTACACAATTGACCCATATAAAACATATATTACTTTTTTTTTCTACAATTAAACAAAAAATAGTCAATTCAAATACGCATACATACGTTATATATCTTCAAACATGCAACAAACAAAATTTAAAAACTACTGTTATGGAGTGGTTGTATCCAACACCCTCCCCCTTCTTAGTAAAAGTACCAGTACCCTCAAACGCCCCTTTTCACTATTGACCCTACTCCAAAGTAATACAATCCTACCCCTTCTGTTTATAATCAACATTATCTCCCAAGCTTGTAAAATTAGACTTCCTTTACAAACCCCCCTTGTTCTCTTCTTATCTTTGTTTATAAATCTGATTTCCCCTTCCATCTGATGTTGCCGCTTCCTCTCCTCTTTTACCGCTCTGGAACACATCGTATAAGCAATCTATGATGTTGCCGGTTTCTCTCCTCTATCGTGAGAAACCCTTTGATGATGCCCTAATGAGGTTTAACCTGCTTGGTAGATAAGATGATGTGTTTTGATTAAGAATAAAGAGAAAGTCTTTCTCACCTCTCTAAAACTATATATTGATTGTACCTCTAGTATCGAGAGGAGAACTAGCTCAAACCTTTATTGGGCTAGCACGTGTTCAGCTGCATGCTCCCGAGATCTATACTGTATACTACATGTATGTGAGACTTGTTTTACTCCTAAGTGGGAGTTGAATAAATAATACATATTACTCCGGAATATATCCCTGCTGGAAAGTTCACACTCATTCACAGTGTGAAACACAGTGTGAAACCACATTTCACATTGTGAAAACACATTTCATACTGTGAAAACACATTTCACTCTGTGAATGAAATGTTTTCACAGTGTGGACACAGCCACACTGTGGTAAACCACACAGTGTTCACATTGTGAAATTTGATTTCACAATGTGAAATGTGTTTTCACATTGTGAAATGTGCTTTCACACTGTGGCCACATTGTGAAATTTATTCCACACTATGAAAACCAGATTTTCACAGTGTGAATACCTTGCGACATAGATTTCACAGTGTGAACAGAAGAATTCACAATGTGGCCACTCTGTAAAAATATTTCACATTGTGAAAAATATAATTCACCTTGTGGAAAGAATTTCACAATGTGAACTGGAGAATTCACAATGTGGCCACTCTGTAAAAAATATTTCACATTGTGAAAAATATATATTTCACATTGTGCAGATACATGTATTATCAATGGAATGAACATGTCTATAGAGGTCACCTGTATGCAGTGGCCACTTGTCTTATACTTCCCCTTGGTGGACAGAGGTTTGACTGAATAGCTAGACACAACAAGTATGTCAATATTATTGTATTTATTGTTACAATACAGTATTCATTTTACTATTTCACCAATTTGAATATATTTTAAAGATGGTTCAATATTATATTACAAACAAAAACCAATGTTTGACTCGTAAGCGGTATTGATTTTATGGAGGCTAGTACCCTAAAAGAGTGGCATACCTAGGATTTGTTCCAGTGGGAGGGGGAGGGTGTCGGTAAATAACTTTCGAGGGGGGGGGGGGGGGGTGTCCGTCAAATATTTTTTAGAGAGGGCCAGATGTCGGTGAAGATTTGTTCGAAGCCGAATTCCGAAATCCTCAAAAATGTTTGAGGCCAAGACCGAGATCCGTTGTTTTCGGAGGCCGATTGAGATGTTTGTTATGATGGTCAACAGTGGCGACAGGGGGGGGGGGGGGGGGGGGGGGGCACGTGCCCTCAATAATAAGGAGACATTTTAAAAAGAAAAACAAAAGAAATACATAAGTTTTGTCCCCCCCCCCCCCCCCAATAATGTTGGTGCCCCCCCCCCCCCCCAATCCTTCCGACCACGCTAGGCCACTGATGGTCAAGACCACTCAGAAGTGGCCTTGACTGACCACTTACATTTTGTAAGGAGGGGGGGGGGGGGGTGCATGCATCCACGCAAAAATACCCCCCCACCCGTAGCTACGCCACAAATTGTTAAACCTGTCTATAGTGGCCACCCAAGGGAGACAAGAAATGTAGCCACTGTAGACAGGTGACCTCTATTGACAGGTTCAATTACACTGTTTTTCTCTGCAAGGGATCACTTTGAGTGGCCACTATAGGCAGGTTGGCTGCTATAGAAAGAGCTAGCTGCATTGATTTTGATGACGTCATAGCAACTCGGTCAGCAGCTAACTCGGCAAGAGGCTAACTCGACATATGTACCCCAACGACCTAATACTGATCTAGTGAAGACCTGTTCTTCCGATTTTTTTTGGGGGGGGGAAAATAAATATTTAAAATGCTAAAAATTACATCGTTAAATTTGTGTTCGAGTTGTCCTTGGTCAAGAGCAGACCGCTAATCAACTCAGTTAGTTCAATTCGTAAGGGACGAGATAGACGTTGGCCGAGTTATCGCGGCACCCATTCACGTGAGTGTGACGTCATGTACCGTATTCGAATTCGATGTATACGTTACATGCGGGACTTCGAATTGCATTTTTAAAAATAAAATGACAGAAACTGGATCCCGATCGTATATATACAGCTATAGTTTCGACCTTTGTTTGATTGTGAGTTGTTTGTTCCGAACTAGCGATCCAGTTACTACATTATAATTGAGTATGTCAGAGTTCTGTTTTTCGACCTTGGCTTAGCTTTAGCCTTAGCGTATCCGAATTCCGATACACCATGCAACGAGGTACCAGGCCAAGGAGAGCCGGTCGAGGCTGCATGCTTAGTTATGGTGGCGACTGGTGCGGTGTGGATTGGTGAGTCATTAATTTGTCCGACTTTCTGTATGATTGAATGTTTATAGATTGAGATCTACTGACTATGAATAATATTACATGATGATAATTGGCTCAATGTATGTAATGGCCGGAGTGTAGTAAATCGACAAATCTACATCTAGCGCTTTCATGGCCTGCTCTTTCAAAGAGGCCATGAAAGCGCTAGATGAAGATTTGTCGATTTATACGACAACAAAGAGTCTTTGTTGTCGTTGATATTAATTTTACTGAAACATTCTACTATTGTGTCGGCTTTTTAGCGCTAGACGCTGCGATTGCCACCTGCGGTGCCAGCCGATAACACCGTCGTCGACGACCATTTGTCGATTATAGAATGTTAGTTACCATGGGCATGGTTACTGGTAGATCGACAAATCTATCGCTTTCATGGCCTTTTTTACATTATTATTGTTATTTTCACTGTCGGCATTCTAGCGATAGACGCAATCTATACACTGTGCCTTGCGCAGTAAGAACACCGTAACTCGAGAGTAAAAGTTAGTTACGGAAAATGATTTTTTTGTTCATATAAAACACCACATTCTCACACTTTAAGCGACATTTGTAGCCCTATCAATACATTTAGGGCTGCTATAATATTTTCACTCACCGATCTCGTGTGTCGCTATACATGTCATTCTATAATTACGGCGAATTGTGAGATTTTCCACAATTTTCCATGCCTCTTCTTCGGTCTTTCGCGGTACTTTTTGTTCAAACTGCAAAAAAAAAAAATATAACGTGCATCCGTATGCGCGAACACTTTTTCAGAAACTTAGGCAGCTAGGTACGGTACAGCGCGCGCGCCACAAAGCTGCTATACAGAACTTGAGCGCGCCAAGTTATAGCAGCTTTGCGGCGCGCGCGCTGTACCGTACCTAGCTGCCTAAGTTTCTGAAAAAGTGTTCGCGCATACGGATGCACGTTATATATTTTTTTTTTTTGCAGTTTGAACAAAAAGTACCGCGAAAGACCGAAGAAGAGGCATGGAAAATTGTGGAAAATCTCACAATTCGCCGTAATTATAGAATGACATGTATAGCGACACACGAGATCGGTGAGTGAAAATATTATAGCAGCCCTAAATGTATTGATAGGGCTACAAATGTCGCTCAAAGTGTGAGAATGTGGTGTTTTATATGAACAAAAAAATCATTTTCCGTAACTAACTTTTACTCTCGAGTTACGGTGTTCTTACTGCGCAAGGCACAGTGTATAGATTGCGTCTATCGCTAGAATGCCGACAGTGAAAATAACAATAATAATGTTAAAAAAGGCCATGAAAGCGATAGATTTGTCGATCTAGGTTACTGGTAGCCATCAATACATTGAAATTTTGTTTTTGTGCTAATTTTGTAGTCTGTATTTACGACTGACCACGCAGTAACTGATTTTCCGTAACCGACAAATGGTTGTCAATGAGAATGTGCTCGCACGGCGGGTGGCAGTCATACTCATAGCATCTAGCGATAGAAGGCCGAAAATAAAATGTTTCAGTAATATTGTCAAAGAGGCCATAAAAGCACTAGATTTGTAGATTTGAATCAAGTGTGCATGAGAATGAAGATGAAATATTGAACAATACGAATGTATACATGTGTAAATTCGTAGTAATGTAGGCATGACACGGACAAGCGACCAGAGCAATGCTAAATTGATTTGTACACAGGATCTTCAATACATAAACTATGGGCTATGTTCAGAAAAAGTTGTAAAATTTACATGCAAAATTCTGAATTTAAAATAAATTTGGCAAAATCAAACATAATTGGCCCTAGAAATTATTTTCCTAAAATGTTGGAAATATAGAGAAATCTTCAATATAGGATTTGTCAGTACATGATCCATCTCAAAGTGTCGCTGCTATCTGAATGACTGCCATCATGGCCATGTATTACGTACCCGCATACTTCCTGCACCACATGAGTAAGTGAGTTACATGTACATGTACATGCACTGAGTGTAATCAAAATCTAATAGTCCTGTATCCGTACTAGACTAGTTGTCATATTTCTTTCAGGTATTATGGAGCTTTTCACATAATATACATGATTTCAATTATTACAAGTTCAAACTAGCATTTAACTAACCCAAGCTTTGGGATGCTACACTGCGGGTACACACCACGCGCAAGATGGCGCGGTGCGTCTGATATACGAATCCGAACCACCTTTACATTAGATTTATTAACATTTGTTTCTCTTATATATTTTGATTCGTTTCTGAATAGAATATGTTCTGGGCAGGTGGCCAGGAGCAGACTCCACAGAAATACATGTTCAGAGAAAAGATCGGCCAAAACTGAAGGACATCAAGATTCGGGACAGGAGTGACAGCCAACTTGATCTAAGGAGCTGGGTGTGCCTCTGCCATCTTCAAAACTGGGGTCTGAATGGCAATTCAGAGGAGTCAACCGTGTCTCCACTCTGGTGACCCGCCGACTCACTGACCGCCTCACACTAGTACCAAGCCCGGATTTCCGGGGGCTACGACTCGAGAGAACCGTACGCACTTATTACCAGGCCTGATTCTGTGGCACTGTGCTGAGACGGACATGTCTGCAGGTTAGTATTGTGGTCTTACAAAACAAAATCATTTCTCTGGGATGTTACATTCACCCTTTCATTATAGGAATTGTACAAGACTGGGCCCAGCGCCTTAAGGAAAAATCAAGATATTATTTGCCAATTACTTAACCCTAAAAAGACTGGGCTATTTTGAACCTTAAAAAAACTGGGGGGGGGGGGGAGGGGGCTAAAAGGGCCCCCCCCCCCCTAAGATCTCGGCAACCGAAACTCCGATCGACTCCAAATTTGGCATCGTGATAGATGTCCAAAAGGTCTACAATATTGCCTAGTTAAAAATTAATTAGAATATAAATATGCTAATTAATTATGCGAAAATGGTATTTTTTTGTAGTTTTCGTAGTTTTCTCGGCAATCAAAACTCCAATCAACTCCAAACTTGGCATGGTGATAGATGTCCATGAGCCATACAATATTGCATAGTTAAATTTTTTGTTCTAATTATAATATGCTAATTAGAGCTAATTAATTATGCACAAATTTGCATTTATTATGTATTTCTTTGTTTATTCGACTTATGTTTTTTATTGTTTTTTCAATGGAAATAATCATTGACCATTATTCAACCATTTTTAGCCCAAAATTAAATGATTGCAGTGATTAGAATGAAAAATAATGAAGATTTTGTCTTTTCTAGGAAAAAATCAATTTCCATAGGATTTGTACACAAATCACAAAATTTAGCGATTTTCGGGCCGACGCTCACTTACAAAAGGTCACGTAACATTAGAACGGTACACCCGCTTGTCGCAAATTTGGTATCAAAAGTTGCGAAAGACTCTTAAGGAAAAAAGTCGTGAAGTGGCACCGTAAAATAGTTAAGCGTTGCGAAGTAATCACGAAAATAGAGGAGGGGGAGGGGGCTAAATCAGCCCCCCCCCCCAGTCTTTTTAGGGTTAAGACAAGTAAAGTGAACACCTGAAGATATTTCATGGGGTATAACTTGTTCATAATAAACAACTTGTGACCATGGATTAACAAAGCGAAAAGAAACAGAGCACACAAGAGTTACGGCAGCGATCTGCTTGGCTCTGGCTTACGGGCCAGTGTTATGTTCGAATGAAAGATGCAATGGGATTGGATAATGTTTCAGGGAGTGTTTTGTCCTTTTTCTGAAAAAAATTGTTATAACCCAGGTAATAATTTTATAGTAATGTGCGGGAGGGCAAAATTACAATTTGGAAAAGATTCGCTGGGATTTTTGTTGTCTTATTTCTTTCAGTAGATATGTAGCTTTTGACATGTATTCATCACCTTCATGCTAGCATTTAAATCAGAATATTAGATGTATTAACATTTGTATCTCTCATTTATTTTGATTCATATCTGAATAGAATATGTGGGTGAAGATGGCCAGGAGCGAACTCCACAGAGGACATCGGGACATGAAGGAGTGACAGCAAACTTCATCTAAGGAGTGAAGGTGTGCCTCTTCCATCTTCAAAACCGCCATTTATCTGTCTGCCTGCTGTATCATTAGGCTGTTTTCACAACGACGATGCGGTTATTCTACAACGCAAATCTTAGCGGGGAGTCGCACTCAGAGCGAAAATTTCCGCGTTTCGTCCAAACCTACAACGGTATTCAGCCGAATAAGCGTCCAGCGTAGATCGCGCGGACAGTCCATGCTCAATGGGTCAGCCAATCAGCGCGCCTGTTCTCTCGAGCAAGGACACGTTCCCATCGTATCGATGCACGTTCCACGTACTCTTCACTGCAAAACTGCAAATAGTTCGCGACGTAGCCAGAGTACGGATACATTCACAGCTGACTGATTCCTCCGTACTCGGCCCTTGCGAAGTCATTTGCGAAAAGAGTCTATTACATCTGCACGGACACCACTAATCGGTAAATGATGCATCGGTCTTGGAGGACTCAAAAGGCTGGAAAGTTGCTGTGATTTTCAGTCATGTAATCTGGTGTCCTAGAAAAAAGGCCCCAAAATCGAGACCTCTGGAGGTATAGGTGTATAAATTAAGCGCTTTGGGCCTTATGGGAAAAGCGCGGTATAAGTAATAATAATAATAATTGTGTGTACCTAAAATAGAGATGTTTCCAAAATGTATTGCCAGAGATAAACATTTTCCTCATCTAACCAGGCTGGTAAGGGGAAGGGAGAGGGGGGGGGGGGGGGGGGGGGGGGGTAGGATTCCACCCCCCCCCCCCCCCCCATTGACGTTTTGTGCAATAATTATGCAATGTATGCACTGCCGCGTGACTTCATACATTTTTATATTGAAGACTTGCGCAAGTTTTCCAACATTTTGCGATGACCGAGTATACAATAATGATGTCACGTAACCTTTGGTAAGTGAGTTGCTAAATTTTGTGATTTGTGTACAAAACCTATGGATTTTCTCCTAGAAAAACCTTTATTATTGTTCATTCTAAATACTGCATACATAAGTTGAAATACAAATAAAAATAAAGGACAATTTTGGCTGTCAAAATTTTAATGTTGAAAACCTGTTAAATGAGTCATACAGAAATTTTTTGCACAAAATTAGTATATTCTGACAATATTTAGTGATTTACAGATGAAAAGGGGATTTCTGCATAAATTTGCAGAATTAATTAATATCTGATGATACTTTACAGGTGCACCTTTAATTAGAAATGTATTATTTATTTTTTAAATTGGTAACAATGCGATCTTGTAGAGTATGTGGCATGCTATCTGTGTGCTGAATATCCCGGCGGCTGCTCGCTTGTCGATCGGTCTTGACCGACTTGCAATTTTTAGCTCATCCGGCCCGAAGGGCCTGATGAGCTTATGCCATGCCGTTGCGTCCGTCGTCCGTCCGTCCTTCCGTCCGTCCGTCCGTCCGTCCTTCCGTCCGTCCGTCCACAGTTTTCAAAATGCTTCTTCTTCGTTATTTTTCAACCGATTTTGATTCTGATTGGTTCATAAGATAGGGCTAGGAGGGGGATTTAAAACTTCTACACAGAATCGTGAAATTCATTATCTATGGTAATTTATGCAAATTTATTCGAAATCACAAAAAATGCTTCTTCTCCTTCATTTCTCGACCGATTTTGATTTGGTTTGCTTTATCTGGTAGAGCTAACTTTCGTACACTAAACTTCTACACAGAATTTTGAAATTTTTCTCCGTTCATTAATTATGGTAATTTTAAATTTTTAAATTTTTTTATTTTTTAATTTTTTTAATTTATTTTATTTTTATTTTTATTTTTATTTTTATTTTTTTTATTTATTTATTTTTTTTTTTATTGTTTTTTTTATTTATTTTTTTAAATTTATTTATTTATTATTATTATTTTTTTTAGTTTTTTTTTAATTTTAATTAATTAATTAATTATTATTATTATTATTATTTTTATTTTATTTTTTTTTCCCATGTCCCTTCCGGGGCGTCAAATTTATATTTTTTTCACTCTAATTTTTTAAAATTTTATTTTTATGTCCCTTCCAGGGCATCAAATTGTTATTTTTTGACCAGTTGAAAAGTGTACCACATGAAATTTGCGATATTTGATGTTGCGAGATGGCGGATGAGCGCTACGTCATTGACGTTCTGGTTATATAATAGCATTATATTCTCTAGGTATGTATGTATGTCCTTAGTGAAAACTGAAAAGTACATAATTGTAAACCTTTGAAATACATGCTGATTAAGGTACTCTAAAATGCTATGAAATGTAAATATGTTTTAGACGTGCTTTGATGGTATATATCTATTAATTAAAGTTAAGTTTATAAGTAAACATTGACTATCGACCATTTGTCCTTTATATTATGTACTAAGCTCTACAAAACTACATTTTCTTAATTTGACAAATTTGACATTGTGGAAGTTAAAAACTACTTATTTCAATGTGGCAGTTTCATGCAGTACACTATGAAAGTCCACATGGTGAACAATTTCATTTTTTCATTTAATAGTGTGTTGGATGTTTCACATTGTGAGGTTTTCACAATGTTAAATGCTAGCATTTTTAATATGGTCACACAGTTTCACAGTGTGGTCCACAGTGTGATTCACACTGAATGAATCTCCACAATGTTAATTTTTGTGATTTCATGGTGTAGTGACACTGTTTCACAGTGTGAACCACAGAGTGCTGCATGCTGTGTTTCATACTGTGAATGAGTGTGTTCTTTTCACAGTGTGAATCTTCACTATGTGAATCTCCACAATGTTAAATTCAAGCATTTCACAATCTGGTTCACAGTGTGATTCACATTGTGAACCACAGTGTGAACGACGCGGCCACGCTGTGAAAACGCCCGAAATACACAGTGTGAATGAGTGTGAATGAGTATGTTCTTTTCACAGTGTGGTTCACAGTGTGAATCACAGTGTGAATCACAGTGCGGTTCACAGTGTGATTCACACTGATTCACATTGTGATCCACAATGTGATTCACACTGTGAACCACACTGTGAACCACACTGTGAACCACACTGTGAACCACAGTGTGAACCACACTGTGATTCACACTGTGAAACGATGCGGCCACGCTGTGAAAACGCCTTCACACTGTGTATTTCGGGCGTTTTCACAGCGTGGACGCGTCGTTCCACAGTGTGAATCACACTGTGAACCACACTGTGAACCACACTGATTCACATTGTGAACCACACTGTGAACCACACTGTGATTCACACTGTGATTCACACTGTGGAACGACGCGTCCACGCTGTGAAAACGCCCGAAATACACAGTGTGAAGCGCACCGTGATTCACACTGTGAACCACAGTGTGATTCACACTGTGATTCACACTGTGAATGAGTGTGAACTTTCCAGCATGCCTCACGCTTTCATCATTTTGTACCTCTCCTAATGCCAATATTAAATATCCGATCCCAACACAACACTACGATGCATACAAACTCTTCAAATAAAAATATAGCATAATTAGTATCATTGAATAATTCACAAACTTCAATAAATAAACTATTTAAATCACAGTTATGTTACTAATATGTATGACTCTTTTAATGTACACGATGCATTAGCAATGGATTTATAGGAACGTCCCAAATCAGCCTCTGTCAGAGTAATAGCCTGGTAAAATGAAATGAAAATCACATTCTTTGAAATAGACATATTTATGCATGATATTTCAAATGCCATCCCTGCCACATAAAACCCACTGTTTTTTGTTTGTTTACATTATTCACCTTACTAAATGTATTGATGAGATGAATTACAATGGTTAGCAAACAAACTGACTACTTAATAAGTGCTAAATCCACTTTGTTAACTTTGAAGAAACTCGCATGCATTACCCGGACTTTGCACACATTCCTATGTTAATGTAACTATTAATTGTTCCATATATCTTTCTCGATTGCGTATTTTGAATTTTGATTCATATCAAGCTAATTACCATTGTTCGTATATTATAAATTAAATGTTGGTAGAGAGTGTATTTACCGCCTTTTGGAAATAAGCTCTTCATAATTTTGTTTACAACCCTACCTGCTGTGAATGGTTTTTGTCAGACAAAAAATATTTGTACAGCAACTCATTTTGCATTTTGAACAATGGCGTATTTTTGCTAAAAGAGGATAGAATGCAAAGTCCAGTGTCACAGCCCATGTAGCAGTTGCAAAACGCCAGGGTAGGATGGGGGCACGGGGTGGTACTGTACAGTATCACCAATAATGTGAATACCTTTATGTACCAGAGCAATATAACAACACTGATTGCCTATTGAAATAAAAATTCATTCGGATGGTCATATCTCAGCCAATAATTAACATATCGAATTGTTTTTCGGTATGTGGACATTATTTTGTATGCTCTTTCGGAAAATGAAGTTCAATCTTGAAAATTCTAAAAAATAATAGAGTTCGTGCCTCTAAATAAGTAATTGTTGCCCCCCCCCCCTCCCCAATCAGTCACAACACGCTACGGCCCTGCCATGTAAGCTAGAGCTGCAGCTCCTACCTGAAACGGAAATACATCAAAAGGTGAAATAAAATGGCGCACGCTGTTGACTTTGACAGTGGCAGCCAGGGAGGCATTACGCATCTCTTTTCCCGTTTTAGTTTCACAACTTCGCCCGTTCGTCGATCAATGGCTTTAAAGGGACAGTCCCTCTTTGACAAAACGTCTGGACAGTTTTCAGTTGACGGATGGGGATGAATGAAACACACACAAACAAAAAATCAGATCGAACAGCTCTATAATTTGGATTCTATGAATGAAAAACGAATGCGTCCCTCCATCAGACTATATATCGGTCAATAAAAGAGTTTAACTGATTTAGCATAATATTACAACAATATTGTACTTATTCTTATGAAGGTATTGTGAAGCCGACATTTGTAAAGGTATGTGACGGACAAAAATCTCAAAAATGACGAATATGTAATTACATGTAGTCAGTTTAAGCGAGGTTTGGTTATTTTGCATAGTGTGCGGTCATGCTATTATGCTAGGGAGCAGCGAAAATTAGGCTCTTTCGGAGCCGAGAGTCATTTTTTAGACCAAGACCAGGAAATGTTGAGGCCGTGACCAGGATCCATTGGTTGAGAACAATCCTGTAAGCGGGGGGGGGGGGGGGGGGGGGGGGGGGGTTGGGAAGGGGTAGTCGTAGAACATTTTCGAAGCCGAGACCAGGTCCCGTCCCAAACTTTCGCGGCCTAGACCAGGTCTCCAGTCCCAAATTTTCGAGGTCTAGACCAGGACCAATTGGTTGGGAATCCTGTAAGCGGGGGGGGGGTAGTCGAAGAAATTTTTCAAAGGGGGGGGGGGGTAGTCGTAGACATTTTTCAAAGCCGAGACTGAGAGTTTTCGACGTTTTGGAGACCGAGACCAGGTCCAGTCCCAAATTTTCGAGGCGAGACCAGGATTTTTACACAAATTCCGAGGCCGAGACAAGGATCTTCGAAACATTTTCAGACTTTTTCTTTTCTACAAATTCTGCCAGAATTATGCTAATTAAAAGGAGTCAAATTATGCCAGAATTTTGCTTTAAAAAGTCAAATTATGCCAGGCATAATGCCAGATGCTAAAAGGGTCAATCGTAACGTAGCTAGCGCGAGTCACGTAGGGGTCACGCATAGCG